>JAECUM010095869.1:0-35603 GCA_016617855.1 Megalonaias nervosa | reverse complement strand
ATTGCCTTTTTAACTTTTGTCAATGATTGTGGAGTGTAAGGGTCATGTAACATATTACATACCTAACATACATATCTAATGACATTGGGGTTTCCCTTTTATTAAACCTAGTCTACCTTATGGTTGTTATGTCATGTAGTAAAATTTAGGTAAAATATCTGAGCTTGTTTGCATTGTACAGTGTTCTGGAAATTAACAATGGGCCCACATTCTGGTCGCCTTATGTTATCTTAGTTTGCTCAATACAGTTTTTTTTTTATTCAATGGAATTGGAAAGTGTTCATAGTAGTAGAGAGTAATTGATGATCCTCTCTCAGAGACCCCCCGGCCGCCCAAAACGTTGCATGTTAACATTTTTGTCAGCAATCCTTTTTAGCTCAAAATGTTAACACATTTTCTGACAAAAATGTTAACGTACAACGCTTTGGGGCCGAGGTGTCTCTGAGCTAGGATACATCAATACTCTCTACTACTATGTACTTATTAGTCAAAATGTTATATTAAACAAATGAAATATATATAATGTCCTTCTGTTATTCAATCAAACATGTTGGATTTGATCTAACAAATAGATTTTGTAAAAGATTTAATTCGATCAAAGCAAAGTCGGCATATACTGGTATAAAATCTAATATAATAAGTGATTGTATTAAAAATGTAGGCTATCATATATCGCCGAAATATGGGTCAGTATGGTTATTCGCGACTGAAAATGATATGAGAATAACGGGTTGGGCAGATGATGTGATGACATTTATCGATAACATGGTCGATATATTATTTGATAAAGCCACACAAAATTAAACATCTACTTTTTATTATAATCTTTTTCGTATTTGCTGACTCTCATTGGCAGAATATCTGTTAACATACTATCAATAATGCGGAACTCACGTATTAAATCGTGCATATCATATTTTATGCCACGCAAGTAAGATCGAATTTGATCAAGTAATTTTTTATAAGTTATACTTGCTGTTTTGCAAGCATTTTTTTTAGTCGCAAGTCGAGGTTCAACTTTTTTACACGCTGCTGCAAGAGAAACACCGACACCAGATATTATTAACAAAAACGGATTTAATGATGCGCCACTTGAAATTATACCAGAGCCGGTCATTAACAGCGGTAGATATGATATCACTCGCAGTATTTTTGCATAGTATTTGTAACATTTTTTGACGCACCAAAGATTTTTATGATAGTATCTGTAATATTGCATTAGAGCGTCAACATCTTGTTTCGGAATGTTTTCTGAAATATGATTAAAATCGACTATATTTTTTTCCATTATATAATATTTGTTTATATACCGTGATTTAAGTAACTAATTCGGGAGTTTCATATACAAACTCAATACACCACCAATAAGTCGCTGCGGTTAACTTTTTATCATCCGCTATCAGCATAAACGTTTCCTCGATATCTTTATTTAACACTATAGACACAATTCCAGAAAAATCATCGGTTGAATGACGCCATGGAAATGTGGTAAATATACTGAATTTTGCACTGCTAAACACAGATAATCTATATACACCAGTGACTTCTGCGATGTGTTTAAAAGTGTTATTTTGCTGCGACCATGTTGCTTTTCCTGATGCGACTGTGTACACGATATTGTTAGCTCGTCCGTGTGGAATTTTAACGAGATTAGTTTTTTGAATAATGTTAGGAATGCCACTAATGATATCGTTGAGTCTTGTGTTAATATCAGTGAGATTAATAATAACAGTTGGTGGAGTTCCAAAAAATTCGTTAAATAGTTCTGTTTAAATTTCTGCGAAAATTTAGAAATGTTTGTACATGATTAATATAATCAGTTCTAAATGCGGTAATTCCATCATTGATTGTCGTTAACGAAGTCGTTATTGGAATTTCCTTATCGTCGACGTATTTTTTAGTTGCGGCGTCGAAATCTGTTTCTGGTGTTCTAAGATTATTAATACCGTTGTTGTTCATATTGAGAAATGCAAACATGATACCACCGCGCACTGACACGTACTTGGATTCTTGATCATCTACGTATTTTTTCGTTGTTGCATCTGTATCTGCGGTTGGGTTTCCAAGATATGTAATTTTTTTTCCTGACATAACAATGTCACCAGTAAATACATCGCCAGCTTTCCTAACATAATCATTAACAGACTTGCCTGAATCTTGTATTTTACCTTGATCGGCAAAAATAACTATATTATTAACAGCCGCGGTGGGAATTCGTACAAGTACATCTGATAGTTGTATATTACTCGTTTTTAATCGTCCTTCTTTATCTTGAAAAATAACAACTTCGTTTTGATCAACACTTGTGATATTTAATAAATTAGTAATTTCATTTTTGAGCTGATCAAGAGTTGCGTACTTAGATCAATCAGCTTGCTTAGCAGTTGTTGAATCTCCTACTAATGTTCCAAATTTTGAGTAAAAACTCAATATTTATTTACTACTTGACAAAATTATGTACCATAAAATTGTATAATGGCAAAATCGTCCATATTAAACTTTGATACAGAGCGGTTGGTGAAACATAAACATAACAATGAGCTTCCAGATTGTCATTATCTTATCGTTGGTAGAACTGGATCTGGCAAAACAAATTTTCTTATGAATTTACTTTTAGGAGATAATTTTAACTACGATCGCGTTTATATTTACACAATTAATCCCCAACAGGATAAGTACGAGCTACTTAACAATTATAATGACAAACTTCGTGACGATCTTGAATATGGCGAAGATTTCTTTATTATCAAACAACCGGAAGAACTTGTTCCAGTTAATCAACTCGATTCGTCCGAACACAAAATAGTTGTTTTTGATGATATTCCGCTAAACAACGAGGAAATGAATAAAATCAGATCGTATTTTTCACTGTCGCGAAATAAGAAATGTAATTCTATTTATCTCGCTCAAGGATATTATAATGTTGACAGATTTATTAGGCGAAATACTGGTTGTTTTATATTATTTCCTGGACTTGACAATATTGACGTTAGAAATATCGCGAACGAACAATGCGGCGACGTAACAAAAGATAAATTTATTGAACTGTACCGTCAAGCAACGGCAAATAGATATGATTTCTTTTTGTTTGATAAGTTAACGAATGATAAGAATAAAATGTTTCGATGTTGTATTGAAAAATATCTACAATAATTTTTTATAGAAAATAGTATATAATTAATGGAAAAAGCAAAATATAGAAAACATATAGAAAATCTAAAAAAACTTGCGCAATCTCAGGCAAAATCTAAACAGCTAGTACAGCAAGCACGGCGCGGTCAAGTAGTTGCAGCAGAAACAACAGCCACCATTCTCAAACCAGTTACTGAGGCTTTACTTGGAAAACAACCCGAATGTAGACCACTATCAGAAGAAGAAGCTAAAAAAATACAAGAAAAAGGTTTACTCGGACTAGTTAAAGAACAACAAGAAACAGCTGCTGGAAGAATTATTGAGAGATCTGATGCGGAGAGAAAAAAGATTAGTTGAGGCACTTACAACACATATAGTTAATCCTGCTGCAAAGAAAGCTGAAATAGATCGGCTTATAAATAATCCGCTAGAACTTGAACGAAGATTAGCAACTCGTACAATAGTTGGACCGATTGAGAGAAGGTTAGAAAAAGAAGAAGAACTTAGAATAAAGAGAGAAAGAAAGTTAGAACAAGAAGAAGAAGAACGTAGAAGAGAGAGAGAGAAAGAAAAAGCTGAAAAAGAAGCATGGAGAAAAGAACATGGATTAGATGTTCAGGACAGAGAACGATTTGAATCTAATTTAGAAAATATAAATAACCAAGTAGGAGATAATGAGTATAAAAATTTTGATGAAAAATATGGTTTTAAAGGTGTGAGAGTACGAGATGTTAGAAAAGATGATTACAAATCCGAAGAGAAAATTAAAGAGCTAGAAAAAATAAAAGAAGAAAGTAAGATACATATTGACGATGTAAAACTAGAAAATGAAAACTACATCGATAGTATTAACAGATATCGACGCTGGATTATTGTTGATCTTTATATCAAAGTTATTAGTAGAATAAAAGAAAACCGATACGTACATGTTAACAA
The DNA here is from genome assembly GCA_016617855.1 of Megalonaias nervosa. Lineage (NCBI taxonomy): Eukaryota > Metazoa > Mollusca > Bivalvia > Unionida > Unionidae > Megalonaias > Megalonaias nervosa. Next base: position 31,535 of record JAECUM010095869.1, on the reverse strand, counting down.
TAGTTTAAATACTGAAGCAAAATATCTAGATGAAAAACGTATGAAAGCTGATAAAGTTGTTCCAAGGGATATGGGTCCTATTGAAAGACAAACTGAATTAAGTCGATTGGTTGCTGATTATAAAGAACTTGATAGAAGGTTAGCTGAAAAAAAAGGAACTGGAGTTAGAATATTCACATCAGTTACTGAAATGATTGGCAGATTAATGCTACTGATATCATCAAAAGAAGCAGGAAATGTTGGTGCTGAAATCGACAATGAAATCATCGACATACTTGATAATTTGAGATCGAGAAATTTATTAACATCTGACGAATACGATACTTTGCACCGCGACTTAATCGCGGCGACTTAATTTTATAAAAATATAATAATAAATGTCAGCAACATTATTACTCGACTCTAGTCAATCTGATAAAGATAGCGCAAACTTTTCAGTAAAGTATATTCCGCCAATAGAACTAGATCGTGAAAAACAATATGAAATTGGATTAATTTCATGTACTTGTTGGAATGCCATGGCAAACATTAAGACTGGAGTAAATGATGAGTTTGAAACTAAAAGACATGATGATCTTGGTAATCCTTGGATCCCAGTTAAAATTCCACAAGGAGCTTATAACATAACTGATCTAAATAAAACGATAAAAGAACTCATAGCAAAAAATAAAGGAGTAGCAGATGAATTTGAGTTGTCACCAAATTATAATACGTTGCAAGCTAGAATAAAATTAACAAATATGGCAATTAACTTACAATCACCAAAAAGTATTGCACCACTGATAGGTTTTAAATATAGAGGTTATGGTAGTTTTCCTAGAGAAACTCGTACGTTTGACGGCGAACTTCCAGTAAATATAACTGAAGTTAACACAATATTGGTGAATTGCTCGATCGCATCTGGTTCTTATTCAGCCAAAGGCAGCAAAGGGCAAACTATATACAGTTTCTCACCTGAAGTTCCACCAGGTTCTCTCATGCAAATCAGTCCGCGTCATATTATTTATTATCCGCTAAATGTTGAAAAACAAATAACAGAAGTAGATATGCAATTGACGGATCAATCTGGAAGACAGTTGGATTTCATTAACGAAGTTGTTACTTATTACGTGCACCTACGCGTTGCGTAGGCGAACAACAGTAAACATATTTTTTGAAAGATTGACAACAAAATTATACAACCTCAGATATAATGAAACAGAAAAATATTTATAGAAGAAAAATAGTAGGAGGATTTTTCGGAAATATATTTACTAAAATTGTTGAAAATATTCCAGGATTAGCTCGTAAAGTTGCGCCAATTGCACTTGACGCGTGTAAAGCTTTTGAAACTGGAGCTGCATCTGCTGCTGGAACTGCTGTGGGACAAAAAATATCTGATAAAATAAAAGGCGAACCTAAAGCGCATGCGGCACCGTCAATCAAACAAGTTATTTCAGAAATCGCACCAACAAAAGAAACCCAACGCGCGATGATAACAACAACAAAAAAAAACTTTTATCACCAAAGGGCGAGCAGATTATACAAAATTTGATATCTAAAGTTACCACGCCGCAATAATTTTATATAACCTAATAAAATAAAAAAATGTCTGTGAAAAATTATCTCGATTTTGCAGAAACTTATGACACAGACAACACAGTAACGGAATTTGAGTATGTTGAATATCTTGATGAAAATTCTAACGAACTTAATAAGACTAGCGTTAGAACATTTAATACACGAGACGAGGATGTATTTCTACTGCCTCACAAAGCAATGTTAGAAGTTCGTGGTTGGATTATGACAATAGCTAATCCACCTGCCGCAATTGCAGCTAATGCAGAAGTAGCTCTTGTAAATAATGGTTGGTGTTTATTTAGAAGTGCTCGATATCAGCTGGCCAATCAAACTGTTGAAGATATTTCAAGTCACTTACAAGTTGCAAGTACAATCTTAAATATTGTTTCGTTTTCCGACGATTACTCCAAATCAACTGCAACTAACATGATGTGGTTTAAAGATACTGGAATTGCTACAGCAGGATCTGGAGAATTTATTTTAATAAGAGCATTAGCTGCTGGAGCCGATGCTGCTGCAAATGCTGTAATTGTAAGAGATTTTCTTATTGCTAATGCTGCTAAATTTGGTATAATACCACCAGCTGCATCCGCTAATGCAGACGATACAAGAGTCTCACTTATTGCTGCTTGTAATAATCTTGGTATAACACCACCAGCAGCAGGTGCTGATGGAACTGCAATGTTAACTTTGATTAATAATTCAGTTAATAATAACTCAACATTTAACGTAAGAAATAGACGTTATAATGAAGGTTATGCTAAGCGAAGAGAACATGCAGCAGGATCACGTCAGATTACAATGATGTTGCCGCTAAGTACAATATTTGGCTTTTGCAGGGACTATAATAAAGTATTTCGTGGAGTTAAACATACGCTTATTTTAGATCGAGCAGAACAAAATGATTGTCTGTTCAGATCTGATGTGGCCGATGTACAATTTGTCATAAACAAACTTGCGCTGTGGATGCCAGGAATAACTCCATCAGTCACTAAAACGTTAGAATTAGATAATATGCTGGAAAAACGCACGAATAAAATTCATTTTCAGCAACATGAAATATATCAAACAGCAGTTCCGAATACCACCGACTACACATGGCAAGTTACAACAACATCGATTGAACAGTTTCCGCGTCAGTTATTTGTTGTATTCCAGCAACAAGCTCGACGTAATAACCAACAACAAAATAATGCAATATTTGATAGCGCAAATGTTAGACGAATATATGCCAGAATAAATTCAAAACAATATCCAGAGCGAGCGATAGAATGTAATTTTGCAGATGATGAGAATAAAAACATTACTAGACCGTACATGTACCTGCTCGACTCAATGCAGAAATATCAAGATACTGGAGATGGGACTCAGATATCAGTAGAAGAATTTCGTACACTTTATCCGATATTTTACTTTGATGTTAGTAAACAGAGCGAGCGAGCTGTAGACAGCACAGCTGATAATGAAATCACTTGGACGCTCGGAGCCGCTCCAGCAGCGGCGTTAAACGTATATGCGTTAGTGTTAAGTGACAGATCTGTTACAATCGACTCCATTGGAGGTAAAATGACAATACAAGTTTAATCTGTAATCGTTATATAAGATGACAAAATATATTATAAAAGAAATACATTTAACTGATGGCCAAGTTAAAAAATTATCAGCTGCTGTTGCGAAGCGGAGGTCGGTTTCATTGAAGGTCAACCCGAGTGCTTTGGGGACTTTAACAAAATTATTGTTAACCAAAAATCAAACAAATAAATACGATCGCGAAAAACCTTTCGTTTTAAATTTAAGCGCTGCACAAATAACTGCGATGTCAAAACATGGCGGTTTCTTCGGTCCGGTACTATCAGTAATAGCCACAACATTACTGCCTAAAATTTTGCCAGTGTTAGGTACATTAGGGCTAGCAGCAGCGTCAGGAGCAGTATCTGGCGCATCAGAAAAGGCAGTTAAAGGTAGTGGAATAAAGGAAATTTTTGTCTAAAGATTAAATATAATGCCTAAACGAAAAACTGTGCGAAAAAAGACAATGACGAAAATAAAAACGACGACGAAAAAAAAGACACAAGGTGGATTTCTTCCAATAGCCCCATTACTGGCAGGATTAGCGGGAAGTCTACTGCCGGGTCTGTTAGGACGAGGACGAGGACTAATGCTGCCAGGAACAAGGAGATAAAGTCGTCGGCTCCGTTAAGTAATTTTGATATACTTGATCAACTTAAAAAAGTAAATAATTTCCACGGAGTTTATTCCAAAGATGAACTTACGGCGATTGCATCGCCAGCGACATCGTCGCTGGGTTCGTGTGTGATAAATATACAAGATTTTAATGACGGATCTGGCACACATTGGGTAGCTGTTTTTGATAACAATTATTTCGACTCGTTCGGAATTCCACCAAGTGACGCGGTAAAAAGATATATGAGTAAAAACAAAATAATAAATTATTCTTCTAATCAGATTCAACCAGTTGGAACTTCCGCTTTTGGATATTATTGCATAATGTTTATTAAACAGATGACCAAAAAATCCAGATCGTTTAAAGTTTTTTTTGCAATTTGACAAACAACCCTCTCACGCTAATGACGAGATCGCGATTAATTTTGTATAAACTCCTTGATATAATCAAGGAATATAACAATGTCAACATATTGTCTCAAGTGTAAAACTAAAACAGAAAATAAAGACGAAAAAACGGAAGAAACGAAGAATAATAGAATAATGCTGAAAAGTATTTGCGCAATTTGTGGAAAAAGAAAAAGTATGTTTTTGGCAGCAAAGTCCGGGGCGGATTGTCCTGACGTTATTTTAGTAGACGACCAAATAAATAATGACGTGCAACTGCGACGCCGATAGAGATGTATGTCTCGAGCAAAATAAAATTGTTACATATTGCCAGAAATGTAATAACAGAGAAATAATTGGAACGGGATAGATATACATAAATTAATTGGCAAACTGCCGAAACAGAAAGGTGATTGGACATGGCCAGGCCATAAATATACCGGCCCGTGGAATCCGCTTGATGAGCAACTTGACGAAAATGATAATCCGCTGCCAGGACAAGAACCTTACAATCAGGTTGACGCAATAGCAATGCGTCATGATATCTGCTACAGAGATATTGAGCAACCTAGTGGCGAAACAAAACACAGCTGCGACAAAGTAATGTTAGACGAACTTCGCGAAATGAAACCAGTAAATCTGCGAGAGCGTGTTGACCGAAGGCTGGTACAGGGTATTATTGGAGCAAAATATAAACTCGGACTCGGAGAGTCTGGACTCGGTAGAGACTTATATGATGACCCAGCGACAACGTCGCTTGCAGTCGAACTACATAGACCTAAAAAAAAAAAGTTTCCGCGATGCAAGGTTGTAGCAAATGCTGTTGATGACATTTGGGCGATAGATTTAGTTGATATGTCAAATCTAGCTCAATTTAACGTTGGCGCTGATGACGCTCCAAAGAAATACTTGTTCAATATTGTCGATGTTTTCAGTAAATATGCATTTAGTGTACCGGTTTCGGATAAAACAGGGACCTCAATGATTGACGCGCTAAAGCACATAATAACTACTACAGAAAGAAAGCCGAATAGAATCTGGACCGATCACGGAGCAGAATTTTTTAACATAAAGTTCGAGCAGTTTTTGGAACAAAATAACATTAAAAAATACGTTACTGGAAATGAGGGGAAAAGCGTCATTGTCGAGCGATTTAATCGCACGCTTAACAAAACAAATTCATAAGTATTTGACAGCTAAAAACACGAATAAATACATCGACAACTTACAGAAAATTGCTGACGAATATAATGACACGAAACATCGAACCACTAAAATGTCACCAAACGACGCGATTGCAAATCCAATACTAGCTAACGAAAACATGTACCGCAGACACAAATTTAAAGTTGGCGATAAAGTTAGAATTTCATTGACGAAAAAAACCTTTGAAAAGGGATTTACTCCGAACTGGAGCGAAGAAGTATTTGTTGTTGATAAAGTACTTTTAACAATACCAGTTACATATTCGTTGAAAGACTTATTAGGAGAACCTATAACTAGCAGTTTTTACGAGCAAGAACTTCAGAAAATAGAACAAGATATATTTGTTATTGAAAAAGTTATTAGAAAGCGCGGCAACAAAAGTTTAGTTAAATGGCGCGGATATAGCGATAAATTTAATAGTTGGGTACCAACTAAGTCGATTGCATCGACTGCGACTGAATAATATTATTATAAATTTGCTCGTATTTTCTTAGTACTGACCTACATTTTACTGGTTTACATAAAGAAATTAAGTGTAATTTTCTCGCATCATCGACTGGCATTAAATTAAATATTTTAACAAAAATGAAATCGTATTTTATGTTTCTTTGTTGTCCCGGTACTTTTACGTTTAGAAAGGGCCTTATAAGTTGCCAAAATATTTGGTGCACGGCAACACTAAAATTAAATTTTAATATTTTTTTGTCTATGTGGTACTTAACATCATACCGCCCAGTTGTTGGTCTACTTAAATGTTTCTTGCTAACAACAACATCATCTTCGTCATCGTCATAGTTATACAAAATGTCTTTTTCAGTATAATCAGCAAATCTATCGTCGGTGATATTTTTTAATGTGACATTTGGAACTGGAACAAAATCTTCCGAGTATAGCTGAGCCAGTCTCTGGATTAAGCTCATTATGATAATAATCTTTTTATCTAAATTAATATATAATATGGAAATAAAATATCATTGTCGAGTTAATATACTAAACAAAAATGAATTAGCCGAAGCAGTTCAAAATTGCTTGCTAGGATATAATTTTCATTTTGTTGACGTTATGATAACATTGGGCGAATCTGATAAATTTTTGTTAACAGCAGCGGATAAAATAAAACTTAATACAAATGCGATGATGACAATACGACTAAATCGCGATGACATAATGGAATTTGGTCATAATTGTCTTTCTCGTAATGATATAGAAAATATTATTAATTATCGTATCTAAAACTAAATCTGTCAAATGTCAACATTGACGTTGTTGATCTTCTTTTGTCGTCGGCGACATCTTTTACTCTAGCTGAATTAATTTTATGATATTTTGCTGCAGATGTTATTGATTTAAATTTCATTTCTTCAGACGTTTCCAGATTTATCGAGATAATTGATTTAGAATATCTAGCACCACCAGCATCTCCTCTTCTACTATTTTCTTGTTGTGTAACCAAATCTAAATTTTCTAGACGATTATCGGTTTTAATTTTGTTAATGTGGTCGATAACTAAATTATTTGAAATAACACCATGAAAAGTTTCGTAAATAAATCTATGCGACTTATAATTGATTTGATCAGTTTTTGTTCCACGTACAGTTACTTGTAAATAACCATCATTATTCAAACTTCCAATAACTTTTTTAGTTTTTCTGTGTCTAATAGTTCCCTTATCATGTGTCTCATATAGATCAAAGATTGGATGAGGTTGATATTTGTTTTGTAATCCTAAATCTTCGATATTATCATCTGCAATTGCGCCATTTGCTCTATATACTCGTTGTCCTTCTGGAATATCTCCGACAAATAAAGTATAAATAAATTCTTTTCTAAACATTTCAGTTCTTTCTGCATTATCACCATTTACTGAAATTAAGATACCAATCGGTGTTGGTACGCCAATAGCTTTTTCGGTTGCTATGTTGATAACAGAACCTAATACATTTCCAGCATATAAGTTATCCTTCGGATGTACATGATACTTCACTTGCTCTCCCGCTGTCAGTGGTAGATATCTCAAGATTTCTGTCATTATATATAAACAAAATTTTTTCATATCTCTAATTAAAAAAATTAAAAAATTTCAATTAAATAAACAATATTACTATATACATATAATGCTGAAATTGCGAGACATTGCTAAAAAGAGCATTATCAAATCCGAAAAAATTGCTTTAGCATTTTCAGGTTATGATAACAGTTATAAACCCGACGATCAGACCATATTAGCTAATTTTAGCTCTACAAATTTATATCATCTTTTACAACCTGTTATAGCTCAAGAACTTGCTGCTCATAAAAGTATCAAACTCATAGTCCAATATCATACGATTTTATCAAAGTTACACGCAGTCGAAGATGTACTTGACGTAATTTTTGAAACAAAAAGTTTTGAGAGCGAAATCTCGGAGCCCTATTTAACAGCTAAATCTAGAAAAATATTAACTGGAACAAACATTGCCATGGTCGCCGATGAAATACATCAAGAAATAAACAAAAAACTAGAAGAATTTACTTCGTCAGGGTCAGGATGGAAATTCGAAATGATAAAAGCAGTTTTATTTCACACAGCAAAATATAACGTACTTCGCGGTAATTTGTACGTCGATCTTCCTCAAAAAATTAAGAACAAAAAGTGCTGTATAAATGTCAAAAACAACGATGACAAATGTTTCCAGTGGTCTATTCTTTCCGCAATGTTTCCCAAAGAACAAAATTCCGATCGCGTCAACAAGTATTTTCCGCACAAGAACGAACTAAATTTTGATGGCATCAACTTTCCAGTAGCAGAAAATAATATACCAAAATTCGAAAAACAAAACAATATCTCAGTAAATGTTTTCGGACTAGACCAGAAGGAAAATGTTTACCCTAGATATATCTCAGAAAATGCTTCGCAAAAGACAATAAATTTATTATTTTTTCAGGGACATTACTGTTGGATAAAAAACTTTAACGGATTAGTTGGCGGACAGTACAGTAAAAACAAAAACAAGAAATATTTCTGTTATAGATGTCTGCACGGCTTTACTAACAATGAAAGACTGCAAGAGCATCTCAAATACTGCGTCAACGTTCAACAAATAACTATGACTAGCGAAAAAGAAAAAAATATTAAATTTTAAAAATTATAATCATAAACTAAGTATTCCTTTTGTTATTTACGCCGATTTCGAGTGTCTACTCGTTCCCGTAGCTGGAGCTGAAAATAATCCGAACAAATCAAGTACCAGAAAAATACAACAGCATATTCCTTGCGGTGTAGCTTATAAAGTAGTTTGTTGCGCCAGCGATAAATTTTCATCTCCGATAAGGTTATATAGAGGTGAAAATCCTGCCGTGTGGTTACTAAAAAATTTAATAGACGAAGTTAATACAATTTCTAACAGATTACTTAGAACAGCTCCGATCAGAATAACGTCTAAACAACAACTCGACTTTGATGAGGCAGTTAATTGTCATATTTGTGAACAGTTGCTGGAGGACTCCAAGGTGCGAGATCACTGTCATTTGACCGGCCAATATCGCGGAGCAGCTCATAACAGTTGCAATTTGAAATTTCATGCTCCAGATTTTATTCCCGTAGTTTTACATAACTTTCGTGGCTATGACAGTCACATCATTGTAGAAGCTTTTGGTGATGAAAACATTAAAGCTAAACTAAAATTGAATAACGTGATAAAATGTATTCCAAATAATTTTGAAAAGTATATGTCGGTGACCCTCGGCAAATTACGCTTTATCGACAGCATGCAATTTATGGCAGCATCATTAGACGAGCTCGTTAAAGGCTGCAGTATTTTCAATAATCTGCGAAGCTGCTTCGGTGCAAACTATGTCGATCTGACAAAAAAAGGTATCTTTCCTTATGAGTATCTTGACGATTGGAGCAGATTTAATGAAACTTCTCTACCTAGCAAAGATACATTTTACTCGCAGCTCAAGAATTAAAACATCAGCGACGACGAGTATAAATATGCACAAGATATGTGGAATAAATTTGCCTGTAAAACATTTGGCGATTATCACGATTTATTTCTGAAAACGGATGTATTATTGCTAGCAGATGTTTTCGAAAATTTTCGTCAGGTTAGTCATGCAAATTACGGATTAGACCCCTGTTGGTATTATTCTGCTCCGGGGCTGTCTTGGGACGCTTTACTTAAAACTAGCAAAATAGAATTAGATCTCTTAACAGATGTCGATATGTTTAACTTTATTGAAAAAGGCATCAGAGGCGGAATTAGCGTCATAACAAAAACATATGCAGCGGCTAATAATAAATATTTGAAAAATCACGATAAAATCGTCCGTCGAGTTACATTATTTATTTAGATTGTGTGAATTTGTAAGGGTGGGCCATGTCACAGCCAATGCCTTGCGGTGGGTTTCATTGGATAACTTCAAACCAATTTCTTAAAGAAACTGAAAAAAATCTTCCGAAAGATATTTCATACTTTGTTGAAGTTGATCTAGACTATCCCAGTTCGTTACATGATCTACATAACGACTATCCGTTTTGCGCTGAGTCGATGACGATTGACTACAGTTTATTATCGCCTGAACAACGAGCAGTGACAACGGCAAAAAGTTCTATCGTTAACAAGCTAGTTCCAAATTTGTTAGATAAAAGAAATTACGTCATGCATTACAAAAATCTAAAGCAAGCAGTAGATGCTGGACTAATTCTGAGAAAAGTCCATCGCGTGTTAAAGTTTAATCAGTCGCGGTGGATGGCGGATTATATTGACCTAAATACGAAACGTCGTGCTGTGGTTAAAACCGAATTTGAGAAAAACTTTTTCAAGTTAATGAACAACTCAGTGTTTGGTAAGACTATGGAAAATATACGCAGGAGAGTTTCGATTGGGATCGTTAATGACATTAATCGCAGAAATAAATTAGTTAGCGACGATGGTTTTGTTAGTATGAAAATATTTAATGAAAATCTTGCCGCAATACAACGACGAAAGACAAATTTAAAGTTAAATAAACCAATTTATGTTGGTGCAGCTGTACTTGATATATCAAAGTGGCTGATGTACGATTTTCATTATAATTTTACCAAAAAAATGTGGCCAGATTCGGAGTTGCTATTTACTGATACTGACTCTCTAGTATATAATATAAAATGTGATAATGTCTATCAAGATATTTACGATAATAAAGATTTGTTCGATTTATCAGATTATCCAACTTGTAGTGGATTTCATGATAATTCTAACAAGAAAGTTATTGGAAAAATGAAAGATGAGTTTATGTTTGTACCTGTGAGAGAGTTTGTTGGACTAAGAAGCAAAATGTATGCTGTCATATTAGACGACAATAAACTGACCAAGAAAGCTAAAGGTATCCCTCGCGGATATGTGAAAAAGATGATACATTTTGAGGATTTCAAAGCGGCTCTTAACAATAGCGTCAGTTTTATTAAAACTAATGTAATTAGGACTAATTATCATAAGCTTGAAACGAATACAATTATAAAACGTGGACTAAGTAATTTCGATGATAAAAGGTATTGCAAAGACGGACTTAATACTCTCGCGCTTGGACATTATTTAAGTAATATTGTCTAAGCATCAGAAATAATGTTTGAAAATTTAACATTAGCCGATGGAGTTAATAGCAAAATAAAAAAAATAATGGTCAATAACCAACAATTATCATTTGAACTTAATGATGAAGTTTCAGGTATTTGTTTTAGTAAATTTGATAGAATAAAACTTTCTCTTATTAGAACAGACGATAGCGAGTATTTTCCTATCTCGAAAAATTACGAGACGAGCTTGCACAAAAATATGAAAATTTACATAATCCAATAAGCCAAGGCCAGTACACAAAAATTAATATCGACCTGGACAGATCAAAGGCTTTTGCAAAAGGTAGCAAATATAATCTTAGCAAATTAACAATGAAAGATCTATTTGGAAGTCGCCGTAAGGTATCTGGTATGATTAATTTTTTTCTGTATAATCAAGATAACATGTTATACATAATAGCGAGTGTGAACACATTAATGATAGGAACAGAAATATAGCTTTTTGTATATGCTCATGTTTTAAAAAAGGGAGATAATAACGCTAGGGTTTAGTTTAAAATCATTCGCGAGTTGTCGAACGTAAAATATAAGTTATAGCTAAAAATGCTGTTTCTGTTCCTAATTTGATTAATCAGATTTAAGATCGAGTTGTTTATTGTTTCTTAATGAAATGTAAATCTGATAGTATATATATATATATATATATAAGACTTACAAATCCTTGTATTTGCTAAAGTAATTAGAAATGCCCTTTACGTAAATAATATACTGTATATTTCCTTAAGTCCAACCGTATATGACCGATGAAATGCCCAAATCTGGTTGCGAGGGCATATTTTACTCTGTGCAGTTTTTGTTATTAAGTAATTAGTAAAACAAACAAGATAATCTATGATCTGCTATTTCACATTTGTATCTTTTTGTCTTTTGTTTACTTCCACTTGCAAGAACGTATATATAGTATTCACTTTCCATAGGAATTATTGATTTCTTCTCTGCAGTCGCTATAGAAACAGTCCATTTTGTCTGCTGTAACAACTATAATTGGCCAAGCAATTCAGTTCATGTTTTAGCCAGCAGTGGGAAATCCGTTTTATATACAAAATAAAATCATATATTTCTAGATTTTATTATAATAATGATTTTAAAATTAGATATTTTTATCTTTCTTGTCACTTAGTTTAGCCTCGACTTTGTGAGCGAGTGTCATTGTAAAGTCCTATACTGCTAGCATTAAATTTCGCTTTTATGTGAAATCAAAAATTAATGTATTCTCTTATTATTTATAATATATCGTTTTTAAAACAGAAAATATAATGCAAAATTACGTGTTTTCATAATCAGAAAATGTAATGCTGTTTTTGTTAAGTATATATTAACTAATTCAATATATTTATGTAATGGTTCGATAGCTCATTGCTAGCGCGTAGAAACTCTCGTCCTGGCGCCCATGGTTCGAAACCCGAGAAAGACAAATTGTCTGCGGGAGGCGATTTTAGGCCAAGATTTATAATCTATTGGGGGCTCCAGCCCCCCCGGTCTTCAGAGTACACCAATCCACTACGTCAACACGTGGTGGATTCACTTTTGTGAATCACCCATTGGTTGATCATTGGGGGTTGGTGTGCTGGCGTGAAGACGGCATTTCATCATATCATCATCATCATCATCATATCATCTCATCAAAAATATACAGCGGGGGGCGATATGAGGTCGTGACCTTGTGACTTCACTAAAGGGGTACCCCACACAAGGGCCATTCCAAAAGACACAATCGCAAAACTAAAAATAAACCTAATGAGATTCCAGGTCACAAAGACCAATCAGCCTTTGAGTTTCTAGAGTTTCGGTTACGGATATCTAGGAATTCTTGTAAGGCAATAAACAGAATCTGGTTGGTCACTAAAATAAGACCTACATGTGTATAAACAACCCTCTGAGTTTCTAGAGTTTCGGTTACGGATATTTAGGAATTCTTTCGGGGGCAAACAAAACCTACACGTACGGACAGCCCTCTGAGCCTCTAAAGTTTCGGTTTCGGATATTTAGGGGTTCTTTTGGGGGTAAATGTCTAAACAAAGATTCGGAACCTCATTAGGTTTATCTGATATAACTATGGAATGGTAGACCGAATGTCACCCCGCGCTGTATATTTTTGTTTAGAAATATCCTTATCAAATAATATATCAACCATGTTATCGATAAATGTCATCACATCATCTGCCCAACCCGTTATTCTCATATCATTTTCAGTCGCGAATAACCATACTGACCCATATTTCGGCGATATATGATAGCCTACATTTTTAATACAATCGCTTATTATATTAGATTTTATACCAATACCAGCTGACACTGCTTTGATCGAATTAAATCTTTTACAAAATCTATTTGTTAGATCAAATCCAACATGTTTGATTGAATAACAGAAGGACATTACATATATTTCATTTGTTTAATATAACATTTTGACTAATAAGTACATAGTAGTAGAGAGTATTGATGTATCCTAGCTCAGAGACACCTCGGCCCCAAAGCGTTGTACGTTAACATTTTTGTCAGAAAATGTGTTAACATTTTGAGCTAAAAAGGACTGCTGACAAAAATGTTAACATGCAACGTTTTGGGCGGCCGGGGGGTCTCTGAGAGAGGATCATCAATTACTCTCTACTACTTTCATTTACTTTTGGACTAAATCACTATTTTGGGTTTAATGTGAATTTATACGTGGACATTCTAGATTAAATCATTATGATACATCAAACTGTAGGCATGAAAGCTCATTCAAGGCTATTGGCTCATCAGCACATTCAAGACTGGAATTGATTTGGAGCACGACACACTTTTTAACTTATGATACCATTAGTTGCAAGGGAGCTAGCAAGGACACTTGAGGCATTAGGGGCTTAATAAAATTATATTTTGAGGGTACTGTCTGTTAATGGAGTGATTGGTCAACCATTTAATAAACCTAGTGTAATTAAATTTTGAAACTAAGTACTCTGTTAGGAAAACTAAATACAGTTTGCTGATTTCTTTATTGAGTACAATGCCTCACAATAACAGTCTATGGAGATATCGTAGATAATTATTTGTAGACTAGCCCATCATAAAGCGAGACGAATACGGTTGGAGTGCTTTTGTTTCTAACTTGCTGTGCTCAAGATTTACGTATTAAGAAGAAATGGTGGCTTCTAGTTCGGCAATATGGCGGAAAACATTTTCTGTATTTTTTGTCTCTTACAAATAAAAGTAAAGAATATAGTGCTGAATTTGCTCCCTTGAGATGAGCATCAGTAGGGTGCATTGGACCGATTATACCTTTTCGGTTCTTCGTCCTTTACGATTGGAGGAGGAAAGAGAATTTGAAAGTTGGCATTCTTTTGTGACGAAGGGCCTTTTTTTCTTACAGCCGTCCAATCAAAGAGAGCATCAATATTTTCAATATGTTAAATGGTGATAAGATTCTTTTGGCTTGAATTGTGTCCTAATTTGCAATATTAAATATTTTAAAAGGAATGTTTTTCAGAAAATTAAAATATTTTATATAAAGAGGGGTAAAATAAATAAAACTATTAAAATAAAGCAAAGACAAAGAAAAAGAAGAAGAAGAAAGAAGAAAGGGAAACGAAAACAAATCAGATTTTGAAACATTTTGAGAATCAAACACTTCAGGCTGACTGTATAATTTCGATGCGCCATGGAAAATATATTGCATTGTGAAGATGAGCAACTGATGTTTGTTTCTAAGGAATAAATGAACTTAATAGTTATACTGTGCAAAATAATAATACGAAAAACAGGAAGAAGAAAATGGAGGAAGAAATAAAAGAAAACACAACAAAAAACTGAATACTTGGCAAGAGCAGTAGTATTAGTAGTAGCAGTAGTCATAGTAAGTGTGAACTCTTTAAAGTGAGGACTGCGAAGAACAGCGAAGACACCTTTTATCAATGTCGTGCGTAAGTTCGTATTGGCACCACAATAAGACAGAATCTCTGTCATAAGTATATTCATCGTATCACGCATTTCTAAATATTGAATCATTTTAATTATTTTAGAAATGTGAAGATTACAAATTTATTTGATTCAAATGAAAAAATAATAACACTACTACTACTACTACTACTACTACTACTACTACCACTACTACTAGTATTACTACTACTGATAATAATAATAATCCTGAGAAGAAGAGGAAGAAGAGGAGGAAGATTAGGTACAACATTTCCTAGTTGATAAACGAAATCATCGACTAGCAGTGGAGACCGTTGACAATAAAGTCGCGTAAATTCCGGGTTGGTCCTTTTCCTCCTGATACGAACCATTGATGCAAAAGTCAAGGAAGGTAAGCTGTGTTATATTCTTCCATCACATGACGCGTTTCTCACGATTTAATTATCTGAATCCCACTTCTGATTGCAGAATAAAGATCATAAATTTCATTATATCGCCTGATAAGTCTATGCTCCAGACTCGTGCGGGCACCTTTACAATAGCCCCAATATTAATTGAAATAACTCTCCTCCGACGTTAGTTTTATAATCCGTCCGTTCTTATATATATATATATATATATATATATATATATATATATATATATATATATATAGGTGTGTGTGTGTGTGTGTGTGTGTTTTCTAGTGGTTAGTAACACCCATTCAGAAGAAAATATTCTACATTCTTATGGAAACTGCATTATACACAATACTTTAATAGCGATTCAAGTGATTACTTGTGGTGCCTGTTAATGGGTATGTTGAGTTCTTTTATTTTGCATTTTTACACATGATAAATACATATCAAGTGGAACAAGACTTTTCTTGGCAACGTTTAAGTAGAAAATGATAATGGCACCCAATGGAATCCATGTCGATCTGAAGGTGAAATGATATGATTATGGAGAGCAAATTCTGTTCATCATAATAGTTAACATCAAACGTAGAAATCTTATATGTTAATGTATCCTATAACTGGAGCTATTGAGAGAGAGAGAGAGAGAGAGAGAGAGAGAGAGAGAGAGAGAGAGAGAGAGAGAGTGAATACGAACTTGAAGACTGGGTTTGGCACATGGTACATAACGAGTAACTGTTGCGACCAGATGTTCCAGCAATAGCTATTGCAATGATTGTTGATTATGAATATGTTCCATCATTATACACCCGCCGTTCTGTTGGCATTGATCCTGCGTTCAAAATGTGGCTGTGACTGATACTATTCAGCAAGTTTATGTACAATGATATGGGAAATAAAAAAACTGTCTAATATGTTTTGATTTCACTTAATAATAACATAATTGACATCATTTATATATTAATAAAACGGTGTGGAGAACAATGGATGCCAGCTCTAAAAATAGATTTAAGGCAAATATTATAACACTGGTCCACAGCCAAAAATGCTTCTGAAATAAATGTAGTGAAACGTTAATAATTCTGGGTCACTGAGTACGAAATTGATGCTTAAAAATGTTGATTGGTTCTAGTTGTAAAGATATGATACTTGGGAATGCGGGAGGATAAGTGAGTTATAAAGGGAAGGGATCTCAATTTAAACCAGAAACGACTAAGTAATATCTTTGACTGGATCTATGAATAAATTTATGACTGGTTTTGGACAGTGCTTGCTCTTTAGGCAAAACAATGAATGATGCAATATGAAGTTGGTATTGCGTCATATATGATACGAATTACATCATGTTATTTCTAGAAGTCATGGACGATGAAATCATAAGTAAGCTTACATCACTCTGCTGAACAAATTGCCTTATATCAGTTCTAGAAAATCATACAGTGTCGTACTCTCTTATTTGTCAGTGTTTGATTTTGAAAAGGGACACGTTTCTGTTTAGCCAAAGTGAGCAGAGATGCCTCGTACATGTGTAAACAATGCCGATAACTTCTACTATGCTTGTGGTGAGGTGACTTTTGCATCTCAAAAGCTCAGTATAACCACTATGGTTAAGAAAGCCTATCACCTTTATTTTGGCTGCAAACGTGGAGATCAGGACAAGAGGTGGGCCCCACATATATGCTGCAACCCTTGTGTAACAAATCTTCGACAGTGGTTGAACATGAAAAGGAAATATATGCCTTTTGCAGTGCTACTTATTTGGAGAGAGCCAACAGATTATAGCAGCAATTGCTACTGCTGCATGCTGCATCCAGTTGGGAAAGGTTTGTCAAAGAAGAAATAAAAAAGGACTGTGCATTATCCGAACATTTTATCAGCTCTATTCCCAGTACCTAACGGAGAAGTACTGCCGGTTCCTGATGCACCAGAAACATTCTCACATGAGTCAGACGAGGCGGAGGAAAAGGATGAAGCTTCTAGTCCTAAACCATCAATATCACATGACCCATATTTACTCCCATCCTCCTCCTCTGCACCACACCTCATAACACAAGGTGAACTGAATGACTTTGTCAGGGATTTGGAACTATCCAAGATAAAGGCAGAACTGTTGGGCTCCAAACTACACCAGTGGAATCTCCTGACAGATGATGTTAGGGTTTCTATGTTCCGTTACCGTCAAAAGGATCTTGTCCCATACTTCTTCATGGAAGGTGATCTTGTAGCCTGCAACAACATCGATGGTGTGATGGTAGCCCTCAATATCGTTAATGATCCAGATGAGAAGCAACTGCTCATTGATTCATCGAAGACGAGTCTTAAATCTGTTTTTGCTGCATAATGGCAATATTTTGCCATCAATACCAGTTGGTCATGCAGTCCAGATGAAGGAAATCTATGAAAATATGAAACAACTTTTGAGGTGCATAAACTATGACCAACATCACTGGCAGTTTTGTGGTGATTTAAAGGTTTTTGTTCTCTTGCTTGGTCTGCAGACTGGATTCACAAAGTACTGCTGTTTTCTCTGCGAATGGGATAGTTGTGCGAGAGATTGTCACTACATCAAGAGAGATTGGACATTCCGACAGTCATTGGAGCCTGGGAGGAAAAGTGCTCAGCATCCATTACTTGTTGCATCAAGGAAGATTTTGTTATCACCCTTGCATAGCAAGCTGGGTCTGATGAAGAACTATGTCAAGGCCATGGACAAAACACAAGCAGCTTTGAAGTACCTCCGTTTAAAATTTCCAAGGTTAAGTGAAGCTAAGATAACGGAAGATGTCTTTGTTGGTCCTCCAAATCGTGAACTTCTTCGAGATGATGCATTTGACCATGCACTGCGTGGCAAGGAAATGACGGCATGGAAAGCTTTCCAGTTAGTGGCAACACATGTTCTCTGAAACAACATGGCAGACAACTACAAGGAGTTGGTGGAAAACCTCTTCAAGGCATACATAAGCCTAGGTTGTAACATGTCACTGAAGGTACATTTATTTGCATTCTCATCTAGATTTTGTTCCACCGAGAAGTGAGCGACGAGCACGGCGAGCCATTTCACCAGGACATTGCAACAATGAAGCAACGCTATCAGGGCAAAAGGAGCCCATCAATGCTTGCAGACTATTGTTGGACAGTGACAACTGATGGTCCATTTACTGAATTCATGAGACAAGTCAAGAAGCGTCGAGTAGACACTGAATACGAACTAAACTATGTACTTATATATACATAAAGGGATTTTTGGTCTTTCTTTCATAATACATTTTATGCATACAACTCATATGCTGTTTTTAAAAGAATTACATAACCAGGACAGGTGAAATATTATCAAGTAAAGCAACCACGAACACATGAAAAGACCTAGATATACAATTTATGATTAAAACTCTACTATCTACACAATATACATAGACGTAAAATGTAAAAACTTAAATATCTTGGAAAGAGTAGCGAATCAGTTGTTTTAATTGTCATATTTGAATTCAGCACACCAAAATCCATAATAAAAGCACATTTTATCTCTGAAGCAGACGACTTCTAAAAATTTGTAGACCAGTATAATCTCTTTAAATCTGTGAGATCATGTTTTCCTTGACTGAGAAGGTGATACACAAAATACAGAAAGTGCCATTTCTAATCGTCTGTATGTTTACTAAACCTAATCCACAGCAGAATGTGCCGATTGAGGTATTTTGAGTACACGAGCGTCGGAATTTAGACCACTTGTAAATTATCAAATCAAGGCGATAGAAGGGAATCTTTTACAATTCTAATAGCAAGTCATTTTGAGTTAGATTAGCCGCGTCGCAGAGTTAAGAACAAAATAAAGCTTATAACAACAATGGAGATGTAGAACAATCAGTATAAAACTGCATGTACTTGAAAGGTTCAATATATTTTGGATAATTAAGAATTACGAATTAATCCGATAACAGTTCAGTCGAGAAGGCAGAAAATACTGAAGAGGAAATGAGTATAAATACATACAATGTACTTCAGCAAAAATTAAATAATTCTCGTAAAATCCAGATACCTGCTTGTCTTGGACAGTATTATTCATGTTCCAATGTTTGACGAAATTACATTTAGAATACGGTGAAAATTACTGCTGTGTTTAATAGGGGCCCTCGGAACAGAGTTTGAAAAGGAGAGGTTGGATCGGGAATTTTACAATCTGATCCAGAAAGAAATAGATGGATATGGCTCGATGCCAGACAATAACTGATGCGGCGCAACAGCCACACACAAAAATTAGATTTTGTTCTAATGAGGCGGTCTTTTCAATGTAGAACATATGTTCGCATTTCGAATTTAGCTGGCTGGAGAACGCACGTTCTCTGTCAATATATCTTATCAATGCCAATCCGGTATCGAGGCTGCGATGCGATCATGCTTGCAATAAACCAGGGTTTAGTTCCTTGTGGGTGTGAAAAGAAATTTTTGACTTTGTTGAAATCTATTTCGCCGAAACACCATGTGATAGGAATATTTCTCAGCGTGTGTGAGTCTAACCCGTGTCGGCTGGAATCATATCGTTGGGGAATGCAGCAAGGGGGAGGCTTGGTTGCGCCGCCCCATGGAAACTTTAAACATAATTAAAAACATAAACCTAAATGATGTGGGGGGGGGCGGTCGGCCGGCCTTCCCTGCTGCTTAGTCATTTTTTGTACACTGGTTGAACTATAGGTCTACACCAGGAAATTCGGGAAGACAAGCATCTATAGTGTTTGCATTCAAAGAACCCATTTTGTGCAACTGGATTTAGGGTTATGTTATGGTTACCTCTTACTACTTTCGAACCGCGTATTACCCTTTGCGAATTATTGTTTTGAACATGCCTTACTGAAACTTACATTACCATATTTGTCCAAAGTAAAGAAAAGAATTCCTAAATCAAGGAATAGTTTCAGAAACAAATAGATTAGCGACTCAACTAATGATTACGACTAGCAAGGTGAAGAAGAACCAAGCAATCAATATTTCAATATTTAAGCGGGAAAAGGAAGTACTACTGAAATCAAGGCTATCGTTGCATTGAAAATGAAGAAATGATTAAAAATTACTGCAGCTTTCATAAATTCTTACAAAACATTTCTCAAAGAAAACCATTTTGTGACCATCATTGTTAATTTTTAATTACATTTTAACACAGTGCCATAATACCATGAAGCATCAGAAAATGTTAATATTAGCTTACTTGTGTTCGTAGATGAGGTTTGAGACGATGTGCTTCTACTTGACACTGACGCTGAAAATGAAGAAAATATACTAAACAATAGGATATTTTCTTGAATAAAATACCAATAAAGTTTCATTTAATAATTTGGACGGACAGGTTGTATGTTTCTTAATCAACGATAACACCTGTGTTGTCGCTCTGGCGGTTATTCTTAAAACAGTGTCAGCTTCACATAATAGATCCATTAATTAACTTCATAGTACAATTGCTCACAAGTTGAATATTAAAGATATCATATTTAAACTATGGCAGGAAAATATAGAACACGGAGAAAGAAACTTAAGTAGAAAGACCGAATGAGACAGAACGGAACGAAATGGATGTTTGTATGATAAATATTTAAAATAATATAAACCCAGAGAACGAATCAGATAGTATGCGATGACCATCTTAATTTATAAGCATATTTGTATCCTAATGATTAACCGCGTTCGCGTGCACAACCTTTTGCAGTTCGGGAAACAATGCAAATTGAATCTCTTGGATTTTTGTTTCAATCAACGTGGAGACACAGTCAGAAATGCGTAATATAACTTCATATGATATGTGTAAAAGAGTATATTGAATTACGTTACACAAGAGTATTAGTGCTTGGAATATTTCAAAATGTTGTTCGCTAAAGAACTCGCACGAGCAGAAAACATGTTGCGCGTTCTAGATAAGACAACAGCTCTACTTTGTTGAACCAGTTACATTTTTCAGAAATAATAACTGGTTTAGTGAACTACAATTTGCAATAAGTGGAAAATGGCAAATCTGACGAGTCATATTATCCCAGTGTTATTGTCTGGAAATATAACCAAAACCTATTATTCTTTTTCAGTATTGCTTAAACGTTGTTAGTTTGGTCAACTGAACGAGTTTCAGTATGAGAGAGTGTTCCATTCTCAAAAACAAAAAAGACTGAGGAAAGATGAACTGAAATTAGGACAACTTCTAGTACATATTCGTTAGAAGGTTTTATTACATTACTTTGTTATAGCGTAACATCAAAGACCTATAGAGGAATCCTACGTAATGGAATCAAAAGATCTGACTTATCTTCTTAGCTTCTCATGGGGTTCAAGCTTCGATGAACCGGTCAGAATTATTTGTGTTACGTTTTACTATTTAGTTAGTTCATTGTTTTCCTATTGTTTGTCCTTATGTCCTGCCACATTCCGGTATTCAAATATGGCAGGATAAATGTAGTGTAAATAACTTCAAAGGATTTTCTAGATATGGAAATCGAACTTTACAAATAAATTGTAATTGATATACAATAAATTTTACGGGAGAGAAGACGGACCCTTGAGACATACCAGACCTGGAAAGCTTTAATCTGAGTGTAATGCATCTTAATCAGCTAACTGGAAAAAAAAAAATTGACGTCTGTGTGATTGAATTTTGAGAATAAACACTATAGTCCGAAAACAAAAGATAAAATTTTTTTGCATCGCAAATAAACACTCTGATTTCTTTAGTTTGCCTAACAGGGTACATTATGGAGATTCATTTTAGACACGCCCATTATAAAGCCAGCTTTATATGGTAGGTGTGTGCTTTTGTCTCTAACTGGTACGCATATCTGAAGTTAATGAGAAGATATGTAAGCCTGTAGTTTTTTTGTTTGACGGGGCATTTATCGACTCCATTCAAAGAATTTCTAAGAGACTGGATAAACAAGAGAGATTTGCTTTGGGAAAAATTCATTAGCTAAGTTAAGTAGGATGAGATTGCATTCTTTATCAGGACCGAAAGTTCTTTTTAAAGGAAAGCTTTCTAAGAACGTCATTTTCCTTATCAAATGTTAGTGACATTGTGTTCAGACGCCTCCAATTATATAAGAATAATGTTGAAGTGTCAACTTGTTTGCTCCATCAGTATTATTTGATTATTAGTCTAATTCTTAAATGTATTATCTTTAAAAATAGCACCCCCAATTCATCACCCGATACCCTCGAGTTATGAAATTGACTTTTTCCCATGAACGAAAGAAAAGGAGTTTAATAGATGTCTACCGATGTTTAAAAGAGGATTTATTACATTTTACCAGTAGTTTGTAAAAGTTAATATGTTCACTAATCACACAATTACCGTCGTTTTATTCAGCATGTAACAAACTTTGAGTAGCTGCACAGTAATGCTTGGATTCTCAAGAAGAGCAAATTTAAAAATTGTTACCATTCGAAATGATGTCTTTCGTACCCGCATCAACGATGAAATGAAAAAAGGCTACCTTTGAATTAGGAAAGCAAACTGAAGTAGAGAGTCGGAATAAAGACCGAGTAGTTCATGTCCTCGTTTAAGTTAAAGAACAAGACATAGGTACTCTAGTTCATTTCGCCACATATCGTATCTCCTTTAGAAATGAAGTGATATAAATAGTAACACAATCATGCCTATCGTTTTCGATATTGAATTTCATTAATACTGGAGGATTATAACATCGGAATAAATGGGTGGATTGAGCCAGATCTCATTAAAACCTGCAAGTCAACTTAGTTCATTGTACAATTAACTTAAGTAAGATAATGTGAACATTGTAGTGAAAGATTTTTTGTACAAACAATGAGAAAAGTTAAGCGAATTGATAATGGAAAGTGAAAGTTATGGTAGATCATACGGGTCACTGGAGAGACAGGAGAAATAAAATAGCAATTTAGTATAATATCCATATATGAACTGAAGAAAAAATAACCCAATTAAGTATTAGTAAAGTGGTGAAGATAACATTATCTTTATAAGAGATCATCAGTGCATGCCGCTTATGCTGGTTCTTCAAAGGATCTTGTATGGAATAAATGAAATAGTTGAAGGAGAAGTAGGAAACACAGAAAATGTCAATCCGCAAAAGATACATGATATTGATATGTTAAGGTTTCACTTAGTAGCGGTATTTCGTTTAATACCTAGTCTATCAGAATCACGAATGAAACAATGCCTCTTCTGCGTAATATGTTTCAATAGGTCAGCATAAAAATTCTTCAAATTTAGTTGTAATGATGCCAGAAAATTTCCCTAGCGCTCTCATTTCTCTCTCTCTCTCTCTCTCTCTCTCTCTCTCTCTCTCTCTCTCTCTCTCTGCAAAACAACAGACTGGGTGAAGAGAATAATATCTGTTAAAAGGCATCATTGCGATATATCTAATATACCCTGCAAAAATGATCCAGGTGCACTCGATTAGAAATAAACTGGCGTTAAAATTATATGCACTATGCGCTGATAACTAGCGGCGAAATTCAAATACGAAAATAAAGATACAAAATACGAAGAAAACGAAAATGGATAATGAATGTGGTGTTATGAAATTTTATGCTGATGTTCGTTTTTAAATATCTGCTAATTGTTTAAAATATATCCGTGCATCATATTTTCTCATTTACAGATGAAAATATGGAATACAGTGTTAAATGGACTTCATTTGAGATGAACATCTGTAGGTTGCACTTAATCGATGAAGTCCTTTCGGCCTTGTCCATTGACAGCGGAGGAGGAACGAGAATTCGAAAGTTGGCATTCGCTTGTGTTGGCAGGATATGTTATTTTTCCACGTCCAGTCAAACACACGTGTAATACATTGCTCATGTGAAGTGTTAAATAAGATTGTATTGGTTTGTTATTGACCGTGTTCACTCTGCTTCGAAATTTGAAGGGAAAGTGTATCGTTTTTACAAAATTAAAATACCTGATACAATGAGGAGAAAGTAAATAAAACCATTATAAGGAAAAACAAACAAGAAAGAACAAAGTAAAAGTAAAAAAAAAATGAAAAATGAAAACAACATGAACTTTAAATTCGGTTGATAAAGTCAAACACATTAACTTGATTGTATCATTTTATTAAAGCATCGTATTCAGAAGATGAGAGATTGTTGTAGTTTTTCGACAGAATAAATTAAATTAATGACGCCATTGTGTAAGAGATTAAGAAGACGAGAAAGAAGCGGATAGAGAACACACAACAGAAGACTAAAAACTACTTCTTATAGTAGTAGTAGCAGCAATTGTAGTATTAGAACTAAGTGTGAACCCTTCCAATTGAGGACGGCGAATAACAACGACGAAAAATTACAAGAATGCCTAGCAACCATTCTTGGTAACACTGCGGAAGTCAGCGGAGGGGGACTTGTGTCATCAGTATAACCTTGGTATTATACATTTTCAAAGATTAAATTATTCAGCTTCAACTTTGGAATGTGAAGATTACAACAGTTTATTTGTTTCCACAGAACATTTAAACTTACCTGGGCCAGAGAATACTACTTCTACTAGTAGTAGTAATAATAATAATAATAATAATAATAATAATAATAATAATAATAATAATAATAATCCAAAAAGAAGAAGAAGATTTAGTACAACATCTGCTACTGGTAGTAAGGGTGAAACCTTCAAAATGAGAACAGCGACAAACAGTGGAGACCGTTGTCAAGACTGTCTCGTAAAATCCGGTTCTGGTCATATCATCCTGATCCTGGAAAGTCAGAAAAGATAAAGCTGTGTGCTAAACTTTATATCACATGACACGTTTCCTAAAACTCACTGTGTGTTTTAAATTCCGAATAACCTGTAGGCAGTATGTTTCAAAAAATCTCAAAGCTTATTTTGTGTGTTGATAGGAGAGAGAGAGAGAGAGAGAGAGAGAGAGAGAGAGAGAGAGAGAGAGAGAGAGAGAGAGAGTACTAACTTGAAGGTTGAATTGGGCACATCGTACATATCATCTGCGACCAGATGCAAAAGCAGTAGCTACAAGGGTCACTGACTTTGAAGCTGTCCCCATCATTGTACATTTTCCCGTTGTATAGGCATTGCTCAGCCGCTGAAAAGGTACGGTATCAATGATATTATTGAGTAACTTTATTTACTATGTACGGTGACGGCAAATATAAAAATAAAAACTATTGTAAATGTTTTCTTTTGATTTTGAGATCATGACGTACAACATGACATTAATATAGTAATGAAATGCGGGGGAGGGACATGAACGCATAGTCGAGAAATGGTTCTAAGCCAAATAATATAATCTCTTTAACTCTGTAAGATAAGGTCAACCTTGTGTAAGAAGGATGATAAAAACAATAAAGAAAGTGCCTTTCTGACCATGTGTACGTTTATCAAATCTAAGCCCATTAGCCAATGATGGTTTTTTGACCAAACAATCATTGGATTTTTAGACCACTTGTAAATGATGAAATCATGGAGATAGTAAGATGTGTGTGCCTAGTTTTGATCTTACAATTCTAAATGGCAGTCACTTTAATTTAGATTATCTGCGTCGTAGAATCAAGAACAAAACAAAGCTTATAACAACAGTAAAACTATAGAAGAAAAACTCTAAGATATCATCATGAACCTGAATGATATGGTTTATATTGGAAAATTGAGAACTAGAAATTAATGCAATAGAAGTTCAGTTGAGAAAACAGAAAAGACTGAAGAGTAGGGAGGAAAAAAAATACATAAAATGCACTGTCACAAAAGAATAGATTGTTCTGATATAATCCATAAACCTGCATGTCTGAGACGGGATTCTACAATTTTGATATTTGACGAAATTGCATGTACAATACTTTGAGAATTACTGACGCTGCCGATAGGAGGGGTTTTACTTTAATAAAGCCATCGATTCGAAATCATGCGTTGCACATTGTCTCTGCGCGTAATCTATTAATTCAATTAGGACCCTAATTCTGAGGAAAACTAGGAATGTATGGGGCAAAAATTAGTTCCAAAAGTCTCCATGTTTGTGTTAATGCTGACATTGAAAGTTTTTGTGGGTACACCCTGTCTGTATTAAAATAAAAACACACAAGCCATCCAGACAATAACTAGCTGTCCTTTCACTCAATGTAAACGGTATATAAAGGTGCACGGAAGGCTTGCTCGTGTACCAATGTTGGCTGTCATCCTTTTAGCGACTTGTTTAATTATAGGTCTACACTGGGCAGTTTGGGAATATAAACATCTATAGTCTTCGAAGAACCAATAATATGAAATGAGTTTACAGTTATGTTATGGTTACGTTTAACTACGTATTAACCGCATATTGACTTTAGCGAAATTGCTGTTCTGTACATGCCTTTCCAAACCTTATATTAATATAATTGTTGAAAATAATGAATCCGAGGCAAGAGAGAATGCGCGAATTGAGCAATAGTTTTAGAAGCCAGTAAATTAAATTAACGACTTAACGAAGGATTTATTTAAACACGCTAAAGATGAACAATGCCATCAAGTTTTTCATGTATAAGCAGCAAGAATGTATTGTTGCACTGAAAATGAAGAAATGATTACAAATTAAGGCAGCTTTCAGAACATCCTTGAAAAACATTTCCCAAATAAACCTTTTATGTGACCCGTGAGTGTGAATGTTTAAATTTAATTAGAATCTAAAACAGTGTTAATACCAAGAAGTGTCATAAAATATTAATATTTACTGTACCCATGCTCGTAGTTGATATGGTTTCAGACGACATCCTGCTTGAGGTAGACGCTGAAGAAATGAGGAAACTATACTAAATGATATGATATTGTAATGAAAAAAAATACCAGCAGAGTGTGAGGTGACAATAGCAATCATTAAGTCAAGGAGGATAGTAGGCCGTGCTCAAAATCAATACCAAATTTCCAAAACCCCCAGTAAAACACCACTCGTGACCAAGTAAACTTGTACTATGTGTAGCAATGTAAGATCTTCAAAGCTTGTTTCGTAAATGCTGTTCAACCCAGACTACCTAGTATATATGATGGCATCATTTACCATCAATAAGATTACAGAATGGCGATCAGGGTGAGAAGACAGCATGTAGAAATGTTGGGGTTTCTGGAAAACCTGTTTTGTCTAGAAAAGAGATGTTTACTAATCTTAATTTCGAAAACAAATTCTGTTTTATGTTTTGTGTTTGTATATGTTTTTCTAAGTTTATGTAGCTGACAAACTAAAGCTTAAAGCCCCTTTTATTCATTATCTTTGTGGTAGTCAGTGCTTGCATGTAAGGGCACATAATTGTCATTAACACGTCCGACTCTTGTGAGTGATATTATGTGTATGTATTTGTGTGAACGTATTTGCATCAAATACTACCTTCCCTACCCTCTGCGTTATTGTATGTTTGTGTGAAAGTGTTTGAATATTTCGTTCCACTTCTTTTACATCCTGCTTGTGTGAAAGTATGTGTATATAAACACTCCTACTTTTTTTTGGGGGGGGGATAGTAGGGGTGTATGTTCGAATTGCAGGGTTGTGTTTTTGTATAGTAATAAGAATGGGTGCTGAACTGTAGGTAAAAAAAGAGTTTAACATTACCATTCCCATTATACCTTATAAAGTTTTCAATTTGGAAATGGCTCATAAAACGTACAAAATTAGCGTTATATTTTCCCTATAAATGTGTCACCATGAATGGTCTATAACAAAAAAAAAGTTTTCATTACATTTTCCCCGGACCCTATAAATAGTTTTGAGTCTATTAACACTTTTAATTATAAACAATTGTGCCCCTCCCCCCCCCCCTCGAAATAGGCTGCATCTAAGTCTATGGACCATTTTAACATACGATTTTCACTTGTCTCCAAAGTGTCTGATGCATATAAGTCTTTGCACTATTTTAGCATACGATTTTTACTTGATCCCCAGGCATCGGTTACATGTTAAATTACTTATTTGATCCCCAATTGTTGCATACTACAACTTATATTTTTATTAAATAAGAGTTCCATATTTCTCGCCCATGCGACGGAGAAATCTACCTGTTTTGCTAACCTTACTTTTCCTCTCACGATCTGATTATCACAGGCCTGGTGTCTCAGTCATAGTATTCACACCCTAGGAACTACTTTTAAAAAGAAATCCTTGATGTCTTATTCTGTGCCTGACGGAGTGGTTAGAAAATCCAACAACAAAAGCAGCAGCAACAGCAGATATATAACAAAACGAAATTCACTCATGAAGCAACGTAAGGTATCTCCAACTTTGATAACACCATACATAACATTTTGACACACACACACACACACACACACGCACACACACACACACACACACACACACACACGAGCGCACATACACACACTAACACACAAACAAATAAACAAGTCGAGCTATTGATAGTGCTCGAGACACACAGGCAATACACATCACTAGTCACGCGAAACCAAACACTCTCAAGTGCTACTGCAAAACCGGCTAAAACCAGAAATGTGTTATCTCAAACTGATTTCTTCTATCTTTGCCAAACACCCACAATCCGCCCTAGTTGAATTAAATATTATAATGCGATTGCAAATGAAAAGTCTCGCACTTACTGACCAGATAGTTTCATTCAACCGTTCACATGAAATTTCACAAAAAGGTTTCTATATGGCGTGTCATTGCACTAGTGATAGCAGCATTTGCCATATGCCCGTAACAGGAAATATAAATTTCAAAGCAAGTCATGAATTAGAAATTTCCTAATGTCACTTCGTTAATAGGCATATTTTACTGCACAGCATCCTACCTTTGCCTACCATAGAACGTTTTCCAAATTGGAGCTGATGAAAGGTAAAATATAACGGTAAAAATGATATTAATTATATATTGCCAATTTCGTATGACAGCCCTCGTTTAAATGTGATAATACAGTAATAATATCAAATGATTTTATGTTTCTATTTTCTCATGCGTAGAACTTGTGTACTTAGGGTCGATAAGTGACGCCATTGCTCTCATTAACTTATTTGTCTTAATGCGCAGTATTTGGAAAAACAAAAGCACGTGGCTCGAGACGCTCAATGCGCAATACTTCCAGCACATAACAAGTATGACCTTGTTCTTGATTTTCTCTTCCTTTTCTTTTCCTTTTCTAGAGCATATATAGCTATAGTTTGCTTAAATAATTGTTCCGATTTTCATAAAAGAGTACAAAACCTGATCACCTTTATCTAGAGTGAGAAATAATAATAACACTTGATAAATACTGTGTTTTGAATCTGCTAACTAAATTGCTAGGGTGCAACGTAATTTTAACAAAGTTAAAGACATATTGGGTGAGCAAAACAACGCATGTCGATGTTATATATCAAAACAAGGAAATCCCAGTCGCGCGGAGACAAATAAATTACACCTTTGACTGAAATTTCCTTGTCTCGGTGCAGACACCATCATAGATTCTATTAATCTGTGATATCACGCTGACATGTAATCCACTACACAAATGTACCTCTCCATTCTCCTACTGAGACCTCGAATATATATCAATGGAAAAGTTATTATTATTTTAAGAGTAGGTGGTATAAACCCTGAGGATTCACTTTTAACATGTAGTGTAGTAGTGACGTTGCAAGCAAATCAATTATATGCACAATAGTTATCATTGACTTTACTATTAATATGATTCCAAGGTCTGTTAACTAAATTGTGCAAGTTTAAGGCATCAGGATAGGTTTCATAGGAATATCACTGATGCCATGATAGTCACCGTGGACATGTCGTCGGCAGTGTATGCCCTGAGACATATTCTTACCAAATGAGAGATAATTGGTTTTCCATGCCCGAAGTTCGAATTTTTGGGAATGTGTTTGAAACTGACGACTTGAAAAATAAAACTAAAAGGAGATATTAAACATGGTCAATCACTTGTTTGATGTTCTGTACGATTTACATTCGGTTATGAAAGTCATAGTTAAAGTTGATAATTATTATTTGCTACAATCGTCTGATTTTATCATTTGCAGGATACGAACTATCCAGATGCATGGCTATTTTGTTAATTGGATCAACAATAATTGCTCTCTCACATGATGGTGGCTTAGAAGCTATTTGTCTTGGTCAACTAGATATGAAAATTTCTACTGATCGATCAGTTAAATATTCATAGGAGATAATGATAACTATATGATAACTAAATGATAACTACATGCCAGTCCCCAAGGATACGTCTAGACATCTGACCCAGGTTGGTCTGGGTGGGTACTGAACCTGCGACACTTTCATTACAGTTCCAACTCTCTATCAAGTCAGTTACAACAGTGCCACAAATTCTTCACTTGTCAAATAACTTTTTAAAAAGAAGCTGAAAATAGCAATGTTGACAGAGCAACAGTGAACATTACAGATCAATTACACATAATTTGTATGTCGAAATCGTATAATATTTAGAACTTACAGCTAGTTACCTGATAACTCAAGCATATGTTCATCTTGAGAGCAATTTAAAAGCAAACAAAATCCAAATTCCAGTGAGGCACTGAGCACAGGAAATGGATTATAGTCTTTATATGACAGCAACACTTACTAGACACAAACACTGAAAGTTGGACACTTTCAGCAAATTATTCTCGAACAATTGAACTGGAAAAAAGAGTATAGCTGTTAGAACAGTGTAAATATAATTCATATTTATGTTCGTGCACTTTCTTTATTTAGATCAGTTTTCTTCAGTTATAGGCATATCTTATTTTCTCATACAGTAGCAGGGATATTTTAGACTTGGTTTCGAATGTAATAAATGTTTAAAATATGCAGAAGGCAGGTGAAAAAGGAAACGTCAGGGTGCCTACAAAACACATACGATTCTAGAGGGCTCGCTATTATTCGACTATGCGCAATCACATTCTAATAGCTGATTAATTGATTCTAAATGAGTGTCCTCTTTATTGATGATGGTGTGTGTTTACCTCTCTGTTGATGATCATTTTCAATGTCCGCCAAAATTTGCGATTCAATAAACTGTATCAATTATATAACAATACGCAAATTTATATTGCAATATTTCTTCCAGAAGTGCAATACTGCTACCTTGCTGTTTTGCTACTACCGTTTTGTTCTGGCAATTCGCTTTGTTCCGTAAATCTACTGACAGCACATTGACGGAAAACAAAAAAATTGACAATGATGTCTGGATTTGTTACCACTTAAGTATTTAAGAATATAAAAGATCATTTTTCATTCACAGGCCAAATAATCGTAACATGCATAATATAATTCAAACAACCGTTTAATATTTTGAAAATTACAATCTTATTACATAGTGAACATAACTGATAGGTCTTTTTTATGATGTGTCATCTCCAGAGAAATCTAATTCAGATATCTCTTGATCTAATC
>JAECUM010095868.1:0-34983 GCA_016617855.1 Megalonaias nervosa | reverse complement strand
CAATATTTAACGCATGCGCAATCAACATAGGGCAACTTTTAAGCGATCTTCATTAGCATAGAGTAAGTTCATGAAGAACTTTCAAACAAGTTTGTAAAGTTTGACGTCTGTACAACCTTCACAGAAATAGTGTGTTTAAAAATCATGAGTGAATAGTTCAATAACCTGCCTAAAACAGAAAAGTAGATATGAGCACAAAAAGCATCAGAGAGGATCAGGGCAACGGACAGGATTGGTAGGCCCTAGGAAAAATTATCCAGTAGGCCCCAGTGAATCACAAATTGAAACAACGGTGGACCCCCTAACCGTTGTTGTCCCCCGGAATTTGTCCTACCCTCTCCGCGGTCCTGGATAGGACTTACAAAGTTGGATGACCTATTTCTGAAAGGAAAAAGGGGTGGGTGGACAATTTTCCTATGTGACCAGAATTACAATTTGTACAAATTTACGTGTATTTAGATGACTCTTCAAGACTATATACTTGCGACAACACGAGGACTTACAAATCTCTTTGTTGCATATAATTAATTTCATAGTGGATGGATGCATACAGGTGAACACAGCATCATCAATGCCAATGTGATCAGATCCAAATCCCAATCCGAGAAGCCACACGAGTTACACATAGCTGATAATACTGTAGCAACTGGCCTTTGCAAATGTATCGCAGGATGAGTTATCTCATTATTATTATCCACATTTGTTCAAGGATATAGCAAACTAAAGAGAGAGAGAGAGAGAGAGAGAGAGAGAGAGAGAGAGAGAGAGAGAGAGAGAGAGTAAATTCCTTAGCCAATCCAATGTATCATGAACATTTTTGGGATTCACATTCATTCCCATTTAATTTATTAACTAAATGGCAAATCTTTGAGGAATCTGATTGCTTAATATGTGATGTGCCGCCTTTGGTGTTCATTGTTTGCTGCTAGTTAGACAAGTTAACTTGTTTATTTTCGAATTATTCGTTACCATGCAGTCATAAGGGGGGGGGGGAGGCGGAGTTAAGATGAGAGTCACGATGCGGTAACATAAAGTAGTAGATACTCATTTATTGTTAAAAATACTTGATGAAAACGTACAGTTCAACTCAAATATTTGTGGGCTGGCATATTACTGTTTACTACTATCAGCGGCGATCTATAATGACAAATGTTCTATTCATGCAAGAAGTGTAGGTCACTGGAGTTGCCCTACGTCGAATGCGCATGACCGTACCGGATGCGGCTATTGAATAGGTTTGGCCAGCTAAAAATAGTATCGGAAAATGATCTATAGTGATATGTGCAATTTTTATAGTTTATTAGGTCAGTATGGGTGTAATTTCTACATTGTTTGTTGGGTAAAGTAGTATGTGCAACATTTACAGTTTGTTAGGTGTAGTATGGGTGTAATTTCTACACTGTTTGTTGGGTAAAGTAATATGTGCAATTTTTACAGTTTATTCGCCAGAAACCCTCGTTAATGTGCATCATTACGCACATATAAACGGAATGTTTCTGCGTAGATAAAGGCATAAATCTATTCCTATCCACAATGAATAATAACCAACAAGCAGAATTTAATAAAGGATGTGATATACCGGAATATAAATATATAATTTTGATATAATAATATAAATTTTCATTTCCAAGCAGAAAATGTTTAGAAAGCTTGGTAAAACGTTTAATAAAAGAAGCTATGAAATGATCACCGTATACAGCGGTTCCTAACCCAAATTAGGGTCCCGAGGAGGGATGCAGAGGGTCACCGTGGTTTTTTGTTTGAAGATGGCAAAACTTTAACAAATGGAAACGGGGTTATGAGGCTCATAAAAACCATATGTTAGGGTCGAGCCAATGAAGGTTGGGAACCACTGGAAGCCTTAAAACCATATATCATGAATGCGGTAAGAATGTATTTGTATGTTTTTTTAAACAAAATTACTGCAAAGGAGGCAAACTACTCCTAATGATTTTGTTTCCGGTCAAACAAATTTAAATAAGTACGTATAAGACACTTTCGGACAAATAAATACTGACTCAAAGTATTAAATCTAATAGCTATAAATTGATTTAGGTTTTATGTGAAATAATGGTTCGTGATCTTTTTACTTATCTTCTGGAAATAAATGAAATTTGGGATTCTAAGAAGCTTGCATATATCACAGTGCTGGGGATCAATAAAGATATTTTGGCTCTGGTTAAATCACCAGTGACAGATAATTTCATTCAGGGTTGGTAATATATGTTATCTTAAAAAACAAATAAGAGATTGTTTCTATGTATATGTTTCAGACTGTTTTCAATTTAATTAATGTTCTAGTAAAATTAAGTTTAAAAACATTTGGTCTCACGAATTACAAGTCTTAGTGTCTCGTTCCACGGACTTCATGCCTAAAGCGGTAGATGGACTAAACCTACAAATCACTCCTGTTATCTGGAAGAAAATGTGCCTTGTATATTTTGAAAGAAGTGTTCCACTTTGTTTAGAAATTCTCTTTATACTCTGACTTTCACATAAATGTATATGCACACATACATACAGATAGATAGATATGGAGATATAGACACAGACAGACAGACAGACACACACATATTTTATTTACGTTAGAACTTATCCAAATATGTTTAGATTCATTTCATTGTTGTCTTTTTATAACGAGATTTTCATGAAAAAACCCAATAAAAACTACCTTTGTAAAACTTTCATATTATGAAATAATTTCGTACGTATTTCTTTACTGAAATTCTAAATGAGTTATTCTCTAAACTGACCTACATTGTTACAACTGATCGTCACTAAATATGTAATTGACCTACATACATTGTTGGAAGTGATCGTTACTAAATATATAATTGACCTCATTTTGAAAGTGACCGTTACTAAATATACAATTGACCTACATTGTTAGAACTGATAGTTGTTAAATATATATTTGACCCACATTGTTAGAACTGACCTGTACTAATTATATAATTCGTTGAAGCATTAAGCACCAATGCTTTTCCGATTTGTTAATGTTTTGTTTTACTTTGTTGTATCTTCTTCCATGTATGGAGCGACATGTTTATGAATATAGCTGGATATCATTCTTCTTCTTCTTCTTCTTCTTCTTCTTCTTATTATTATTATTATTATTATTATTATTATTATTATTATTTTAATGTATTTGATAATGACTTAGTTATGGGTAATGTCATTCATCACTACTTACTATGTTTACTTCATATGTATGTACTCAGTGACCTGTTGGTCTAAAGCGAAATAAATGCTTCTCCTTTATTCTGTGTTTCTACTAAGAAAGCCAAGAGGATTTCCTATGCTTACGTAATATGTGGGCTAGATACCGCCAACAGACCCACTGGCCAACACTATTATTCAATTTCCCAAAATACCTCTCACTGTTGCTTAATCTCTGACGTAATGAGCTGAAGTTCAGAAGGTCGTAACTACAAACACCCTTTTGCTTAATTGGCTCAATCAATGGGCGGCTAGCGTTGGGCACTGAGGATGGTACTGTACCATAGCTGTCCAAAAATTAGTCACGAATCGGATGCAATGTCACTTTCTAATTAATTGTCCATTGAGTGTTTTGGAAAATGTACGTGATAGGTAGTCTTACATTAACAATGAATTTAGCAAAGAAAGGAAAACGCTACCCCATACAAAAACTGTACCCCCTACAAAAATAAAAACTGAAACAATTTTGTTTTAGGCAACATATGTATTGAAAGAAATAGGGAGATTCTTTTTTCGGTATGCTTTCTAACTGCTCTAAGCAATGTTGGCCTTTCACCTATAAAGGAAAATGTTTTATAATACTGAAAAATAATTTTATTTCCATTTTTCCGATCATGTTAGATGTATCAGCACAACACAACACAACACAACAAATCACAACGCAACTGCAACTAAAACTACAATACAATACAATACAGTATTTTGTAATTGAAATTTTTAAAAAAATCACGATAATTCCCAACAGTACATAAGATTGTATAAAATAATTTAATACTGTTTAATCTGAATATCTGTTTGATGAGTTATATTTGGTTTCGTTAATGAAGATATCCAGATTGAGAGTGTTTTGGTTTTTAACGTAGCTTTAACAATTTTGCAGTCATATCGCTACGATGTCTGCAGTGTGGCAGTTTAGAGTGATGTCTAACGCTGGGACATCATGCCGCTGACGTGTAGCATGATGTCCCACCCAGTCACATTATCCTGAGCGCCTAGCGAAGCAGCTGTTCGTACCAATTTTATAATTCTTTGGTATGACTCTGTCGGGGTTCGAACCCACGACTTCCTGCATCCGAGGCGGAAGCTATAACCACTAGGCCACGGGAGCGGTCTGATTTAGAGTACTATGAAGATACCCATATTTAGAGTACTATGAAGATACATAAATTTAGAGTACTATGAAGATATCCATATTTAGAGTACTATGAAGATATCCATATTTAGAGTACTATGAAGATACATAAATTTAGAGTACTATGAAGATATCCATATTTATAGTACACTGAAGATACATAAATCTAGAGTACTATGAAGATATCCATATTTAGAGTACTATGAAGATATCCATATTTAGTGTACTATGAAGATACATAAATTTAGAGTACTATGAAGATATCCATATTCAGAGTACTATGAAGATACATAAATTAGAGTACTTTGAAGATATCCATATTTAGTGTACTATGAAAATATCCATATTTATAGTACTATGAAGATACATAAATTTAGAGTACTATGAAGATATCCATATTTAGAGTACTATGAAGATATCCATATTTAGAGTACTATGAAGATACATAAATTTAGAGTACTATGAAGATACCCATATTTAGAGTACTATGAATATATCCATATTTATAGTACTATGAAGATACAAATTAAGAGTACTATTAAGATGCTCAGACTTAGAGCACTATTAAGATACTCAGACTTAGAGCACTATGAAGATACTCAGACTTAGAGCACTATGAAGATACTCAGACTTAGAGCACTATGAAGATACACATGAAGATTTAGAGCATGGTCGTTGTTCATACGATCACACAATATGTACAGCAGTGTTCTAGACAGATAAACCGGAATTCTAAACATCTGCATTCTTTCATGTTATTGTTATTATTTTTTAAATTTTGTTTTATTTTTTTTTGTTGGAATGGATGTCGGTAGTGCCTACTACATCCTATTAGGAATGTCTTTATCTACATGTTGGCATTTAAGACAAATTCTAACATTTTTTGTTGTTGTTGTTGTTTACAATTATATATTTGTCCGAAGTTGCGAAAGTTTGTTTATTTGTGCATCATGTATTTGGTTTCGTTCTGATGTTAGCATATTTTTTAAACTAATATCAGTATCATATATTGTTTGCCAGTTTGCTCATTGGTTAGAACGGTGTCTTTTGTCAATCGCATACAAATTATTATAAGATGGAAGCTGTTTTAACATGCTGAATGTTTAGAATTTGTTTTGTAATGAGATCAAAATAGAAAATAGGCTTTTTGTCAACTTCTGCTGCTAAAAAGTCGCAAACAAATTCTGACTATTTGCCTATATACTCCAAATTGTATGAAATCAGGAAAAATGGGTCAATACCCTGCTCTCGATTTTGATACGAATTTGGGGTATTTCAATTTGTAAATATTTGAAAGTACAGACAGTAAATTGAACAATATTTTGTACATACACGCAGCTGAGATTTATTATTCTGCCAATAAAAAATATGCAATTTACGCCGTAGTCGCCAAATAGGGAACGAAATCTACTTTTATTTTAATGTCCTTTTTAAATTTAAGAATGTTCGAGCAGAATTTATTTTTAAAAAAAACATAATTAGACCTAATATACTCAGTTGCAAAGAAATTTTTCAGTCAAGATGTTTTAAGCAATTGCTTAAATTGAGATCATCATCATCATCATCATCATCATCATCATCATCTTTGACATAGGTCATCGTACCAAATTGCATGCATGTATTAATATATGATACAATCACAAATCATAACAATATAAGGATTAACACCCTGACTCTCTAACTAGTATCGATTTTTCTAGATAAACATCAAAATTATGTAGAATATTAATATCATTATTGATTCCCTGGATAAAGTTATAAAAGTTGATCTTATCTGCATTGCAATGAATGTATGAAGGTACATAGCCTTTCTCAGGTTATCATACACGGGACATTTAACAGCAAGTGAATGTATGAGGGTACATAGGCCTTTCTCAGATTATCATACACGGGACATTTAACAGCAAGTGAATGTATAATGGTACACAGGCCTTTCTCAGGTTATCATAAAGGGGACATTTAACAGCAAGTGAATGTATAAAGGTACATAGGCCTTTCTCAGGTTGAAAGACTTTGTTTCAATATAGGCAAGGATAGAGTTTTCTGGCACATATACCAAGAGTTAGTTTTTTTGAAGAAAATATGCATCCTAAATACTTAAAATATAATTCAATCTTTACCTCTGTAAGGCCATAGTACCACTTTTCATAACTTCTGAGATAGCCACCTCTTCGAAATACAACAACTCTTGTTTTTCCATATTCACCTTTAATTTCCACTTTAGACAATATGTATGCAACCTATTGAGCATATTTTGCAACTGGTGAGCAGTGTCAGCAAAGGCAATTAAATTGTCTGCATACAACTATGAAAATAGTTCTAAGGTTTCTACAGACACTTCCCTGTTTCTTTCAGCTGAAAAGGGTTTCAAATCATTCAAAAAGAAAAGAGTAAAGGCGATAAAACACAACCTTGTCACACGCCCAAAAGGCAATTAAACACATCGCTAATAAGACTGTTGGACTTATACAGTCTTTTACATCGATATCCATTGCCTTAATGATTCTTAACATTTTTCCACTAATATTTTCACTAACTAGCTTTTGGTACAGTAAACTTCTCTCTATCCTATCAAAGGCTTTTCATAGTCAATAAATACTGCATAGAAACTACCCATACGTTTTCTTAAATATTTACAAATTAATGTATATAATATAAATATATTATCTGATGTGGAATACCCCGCTCTAAATCCTCCTTGCTCTTCGACCAGTAATTCGTTTTCCTCCACCCATTTATTTATTCTGTTATTTAAAATCGATGTAAACACTTTGCTTAATACAGGTAGTAGACTAATGCCTCTGTAATTGGACGGTTCCTTTCTTCAAAATTAGTATGATGACAGCCGTTGACCAATATTCTGGATAATATCCAACATCGAATAGTTTATTAAATAATATTGTTAATATTGGTGTAATTATGTTGCCCGTGCAAATAAAGAAGTCGCTGGATAAAGCATATATTCCCCCAGCTTTGTTATGTTTCAGTTTACTCAGTGCTAGGCGTACCTCTTTTGCGGTGATTGTTCTATCTAATGACTCGTGAATTACTTGAATGTTTTCACTTTCCTGTATCTGGTCAACAGAACTGGAAAAAATAAATAATTCCGAATAATATTCATACCAAGTTGCAGACGTGATACTGTTTTGCGTACCAGTACTTGAGTTCTTTACGAGGCACCAGAAAAGTTGTGTATCTGTAGAGTAAATTGCGGATAAAAGGCTATTTTTGGTTTTAATTCATGTTGCTTTTGCTTGCTTCTTGTAAGAGATTTATACATATTTCTATAAAATTTATAATCTTCAAGTGATTCACCTCTACGTTTTAATCTAAACTGTTTTAGATATCTTAAAGGAGACCAGAAATCAATGGAAATATAGAATAATAATAAAAGCACTATAGAAAGAAACCTTATTCTGAAGTATCATCTGCGACCGTAATGCCAATATTTAAATATTGGCATATCTTCAAGGCGCTAAATTTCCGTGACCTCGTATGCAAAATTTCCGCGCCTATTCAGTTACTTTCGTGATATGACGTCATAGTAGCGACTCCAGCATCCCGACTGGCAGTTGCTAGAGTAAAAGACAATTCCGTTTTGTGTTGCTTATTGGTGTAATGGCACAATAAAAATAGGCTGTGGACAATTTTTTTTTTCTTCTTTTCCAAAGATAAAGACATAAAGAAAGTATGGATACATTATTGCAACCGAGTCGATTTCAAACACAACACAGCATTCTGCGCTCATTACATTTCTCAAAGGAATGTTACGAGAGGGATCCTGAAAAAATGGCTGCTCTAGGATTCGCAAATGCTAGGTCTAGACTAAAAGTTGGCGCTGTTCCAGACATACCGTTGAATATTTTAAATCCTGGGAAAAGTGTTAAACGTGTGAGTTACGAAAATAGGCGGAAAGCCGAGTAAGTGACCACAAATTGCAACAATCAATTCACAGATTTTTTTTTTTATCTACAACAGCAGTGCTAAAAAAATTCGATAGCCCGACACCCGGGGTCTCTCTAATTTTAGTTCGGGCCCATCCTGTATTCAAAGTAAGTGGCCCGTCGGGCTTATCGACAAAAAATTGTTCGCCTGAGGAAATGAGTAAATGTATTTTCAAAATGTTGACATACATGCCATAACACGGCACAATCTAAATCAAATCACCGCTGTCCTAGGTGAAATTGAGATCTGATTTTAATGAATGGAAGCTTTGCTAGAAATAAGATTCTAAACCCCTGACACAATCGTGTTTCGAGAAAACACAATTTTCAGTAATCTTAAAAAAATTGTAAAGTTTTAAAAAAAACAACAACAACAAAAAAACCCTTTCAGTCTATGCCGGTTACATGTAGTTTGTAACGGTAATCTGTAGTGATTGGAACTGATAAAAAAAAAAAAACAAAACTATCCCTTGGGCAGTTTAAATAGCAGCGATTCAAAGAAAAGAGGTCAGGTATAAAATCAAAGTTTCACATTAACTGGCTGACAATAAAAATTGGGGGGAGGCGACTGTTGACCCCACCCCCTTTTCCTAATGTGCGAACGCTCAAGGGACGCGCCATTTCTCCTGTGATACGCCTTATAATCCGCCAGGACAAGCCCCTTTTTTCATATTCTGTTCAGCTGTGGCTAAACTGCAAAATAGCTAAGTTTTGACTTATTCCATTTATATGCAGATTATCAAATTATTTAGAACAATACAAGATAAACCACATAATATTAATTGGAGACTTTAACACAGTCACCCAAGAAATAGATAGAAAACCAGGAATTACAGGATGGGAAAGACAAACAATACCTTACATTAAAGGTTTGATACATAATAATAATTTAATAGACACTTTTAGATTTTTACACCCCCACAGACAAGAATATACTTATATAAGGAATGATCCGGCTTCAAGAATAGATAAGCATATATAAACACTAATTATAAAAATAACATTTTAAGTAGTAATATTTTGAGAGAAAGGATAGGAGATCATAATGCAATAGAACTTATAATAAAAGATGTGGATAGGATCAAATGGGGGAAAAACTATTGGAAACAAAACAATACCATATTAAAACTTCCTGCCAATCAAGAGGAAATTATATGTTTATTAAGTTCAATACAAAATTTTGATATATACTCTGTTTGGGACCAAATAAAAAATGAAATAAAAAAGATAAGTCAAAAATATTCCAGAATGCAAGCTGAAACATACAAACTAATAGAGCAGGAATGTTTAAGACTAATAAAAAACACAAATACAAATGAAGAAGAAACAACCATAGCACAACAGAAATTAAATGAAATATATGAAATAAAAATTAATTGGGAACAAATAAGGGCTGGACTTTATAATGATGTATACAAAATTGGAAAGAACATATATAAAAGGGAGGAAATTAAAAAAGGGTTGTTAAGGACTATAACCAAACTAAAAGATAGAAACACAGAAATAGAAGGCAAAGAGCCAATACTTGAATAGGTAAGAAAATGCTATAAGGAATTGTATACATCACAAAACATTGATACAAATACCATCAGTCAATATACAGAAAAATTAATTTTCCCAAAGATTGAAGATGAACAAAAATCATTATGCGAAGAAGAAATAATAGAGTAAGAAATACTACGAGCCATAAATCAACTAACCAATCATAAATCTCCTGGACTAGATGGTTTAACTTCAGAATTCTAAAAAAATTCCAAAACTCTTTGATACCTATACTTAAAAAACTATATAATGAAATAATAAAATAAAGTATAATGACCAAAAGCATGAGAATAGGAATAATCACAATCATATATAAAAACAAGGGAGAGTCTACTGACTTAAAAAATTGGAGGCCAATATCACTTTTAAATATTGATTACAAGATATTAAGTAAAGTCTTAGCAAATCGTCTAAAAAAATACTCTGGGAAATATAATAAATAAAAACCAAACATGTGGAGAGGAGGGGAGGTTAATACAGAATAACGTTCTATCCATAAAGACAATTATTGAGTACATGGATACAAATGATATTGATGGAGCTCTAATCTTAATAGATCAAGAAAAAGCTATTGATAGGATTGAATTAAACTATATAATTAAAATATTACAAAGTATTGGCTTTGGAGAAACTTTTCAAAATTGGATAAAAGCACTATACAACAAAATACAATCAATGGTGCAAATAAATGGGGCTAGGACCAAACCTTCTCAAATTTCTAGATCAGTGAGACAACGATGTCCACTCTCAATGATATAATAGCAATAGAAGCTCTGAGGATTTTAGCAATACAAACTGAGGATAGCAATACAAACTGAGGATAGCAATACAAACTGATGAAAACATAAAAGGAATAAAAATCCCTAACACAAAGGAGGAGTGTAAAACATTCCAACATGCTGATGATTGTTCACATTTTGTGACCACCCAACAGTCCTATAAAAATCTTATTGAACAATATCATGCATTTGGAAAAACATCTTGAGCACAAATTAACCAAAATAAAACAGAAATCCTCTTAATAGGGAAATGGAAACATTATCACCCAGAGATACCAACAGAAATGATTAAAGAAAATGTCAAAGTCCTAGGAGTACATTTAGGGCAAAATAGTAAAAAATTAAACCTACAACAAATTTTAGATAAATTAAAGAGACTTACCAATACATGGAGTGATAGACAACTATCACTAATAGAAAAAACATACATAGCAAAAACCTACTTAATTAACTCTATCTTACATGAATTTGATATTACTGATTTTGAATATGAATACATAAATAAAATAGAAAATAAGATCACCAATTTTATTTGGAGAGGAAATATAAATAAGATTGCTAAATTCTCTCTTCAAAAAGAGAAAAAGAGAGGAGGAGTAGGACTACCTAATTTAAGAATAAAACAAGCAACCAATTACTTAGACAGACTAAAAAAATTAACCCCAAACCCAGACTATTACTAGCAAGAAATCTATTTATACTGGTTTGGTTTTTACCTCCAAAACAGGCCACATATATATAGAAATAACAAGATTTTAAAAACCATTACACCACCTAAAGAAACCTATAGAATAACTCGAATCTTACAAACATATAGACATGTAAAAGAAATATGGGAAGCAGAATCTAAAGAAAGACTATACAAGATACTTAGGGAAAAAATAACAGTGGTAAATAAACACAAAGTAGAACAAAGACTACTCTATCTAAAATGGGACCAAATTTGGAGAAATTGGTCCAATATTAAAGAAATAAGAATAAAATCCAAATTACTTGAATATTTACATGATGCTTGGTGGACTGTGGAAAAAGCCTAGATAAGGAAATTAATTAAAAATACACCACCCTGTTACATTTGTAAAAAAAAAAACAAAACTGGATAACAAAAGTCATGTAATACTAGAGAGTAAATTTTTGAAGAACCAACGACAAACCATAATAAATAAGATAAAAAATCAAACCGGTTATTTTGATAAAGCACATCTTTTATACACGAATGATATAAATGATAAAAAATTATATAAAGATATCATAGACTACATATATCTTGCAATGGAAAAGAGAAGAATAAATGTATTTATACCACAGACATAAATACAATCTGCACGAATAGAAATCCCAACTCCACTTGTACTTTTCACTCCAAAATGACTTGACTTTAAATTTAAGGTCGCGTGCGCCCGTTGGGCATGTGCGACCGTTTAAGGTCCGCATGGCGGACTACTAAATGGATCCTAGGGGAAGGAAAACGTGCCACATCCCCCAGGCTTTAATGCCCTCAAAGAGGGCTTTTAAATGGGCCCAAGATGTTACTTAATTCTAGTTGGTGACGACCGAGTAATGGTGTAGCCACTTCACCAGCTAGGGGCTACTGCTTGAGAGGGAATAGACCCAACACGCACTCAAGCATAGTCAGTTCTACAGTGTTACCACCAGGTGACAACCAATCGTTAAGAGACGCCCGCTGCCATTGGTTGGCAGCAATGACGTCTCATTCGGGCACCTGGTGTGTGGACGGGTGGAAATCGTTCCACATTCCGTCCATATACGAGGATCCGAGTCTGGAAAAGGCGGGAAGGGTCTCGGCAAACTGGCGCGGAAGCTATGGATGTCGCTACAGCCTTGAAACGCCAGTCCGTACTTATTTCAAATTCAGTCCAGTTGTGCTAATGGACAGCCCTAGTACCAATAATGTGTTAGCCACCTCTGCAATTAACCAAGTCTATTAAGTTTGTAAATTTTCCTAGAACCTATCAATCAACTTTGACTAGTACATTGTGTACATACATATAATTTCCTAACAGTTTGTAACTACAGATATGTCTAAGCGACACAATTTTAGTTGAGTCAATATTAGGTATACGGTTTGAATTTAGGCTGGGGGTCCAAAGGATCAAGTCAGAAACATAGATTGTTATAATGGGATTCCTAGCCAAAATGGAATCCCTTTAAATAATAGGCAATTTAAGCCCTTAAAAGGGCTGTTTGGCAACTAATTGAAAGTCCCACGTCGATCTTCTGCCTCTGTACATTTCGCCACACACCGTTTTTCCTGTCTGGTGACAGCGGGGAAGTCATAACTATGAAGTTGATCCAAGTAGTTTGCCCCTTCAACAAGCTCATGTAGTGGGTAGTCCCAGAAGGCGGTCTGGTAGTATGTTGATAGGAGCCTTACCCCGTAGTTCCATTGGGATGTTCTTGGTTTGTGTGTGTGTGTCCAGAGATCGCCATGCTATATATTTGACCGCAATTATTACGTTTCCCGCCTTTTTTGTGTCCTCTATGGCTGCCTCTAGACCCATGTCTAAGAATTGTTGTGGATACGGGTCAGACTCCCTCTGCTACCTCTTCTACTTCTTCTTCCGCTACTTCTTCATTGTTTGAAGAGGAAGACAATTCCAAATCCGCTGCCACTACATCGTGAGGGACTTCCTGCCTAGGTGGTGTTGATGTTGCAGGAGAGTGTGTTACTGCCATCGCGTACGTTTCCTGCGATGTTGTTGTTCTTGGAGCGTGGTCCGATTTTTCCT
The DNA here is from genome assembly GCA_016617855.1 of Megalonaias nervosa. Taxonomy (NCBI): domain Eukaryota; kingdom Metazoa; phylum Mollusca; class Bivalvia; order Unionida; family Unionidae; genus Megalonaias; species Megalonaias nervosa. The sequence continues at coordinate 21,617 of JAECUM010095868.1, read as the reverse complement.
GGGCAGTCTTGACCCTCGGCCTAGTCCCTAATGCTTGAAAATTGGGCTGGGTCTGCTGCTTGAGGTTGTTGTTTTCCGGAGCCGAGATAGCGGGTTTCCTCGGTGACAGTGGAATTCTCCTTTGTCTCCTTGAGTTTTCCCGCCTTTTGTTCCTGGGCCTTTTATCTCCTTTTCTTCTTCGTCTTTATTTTCCCACACTAAGAGAAGAGAAGTGCGTCTCTCCTGTGCCCTTAGGCTCCAGCCTGTGGGAGTTAAAAGACCGAGGTCCTTTAATGCACTCAAGGCTTGAGCGGGAATGTATGCCAACGCTAGCTCCATTAATGATGTGTGTTCACTGCTATCTTCGCTGCGAATTCACTCCAAAATGATACTTACATCAGTCGTCTTGGCATCTCACTTAAAAAATCCACGATATGGGCCCCTGGCCGGCCATCAAAACAAACAGTCCAATTTGCAGGAACATGGCAAAGGGAAAGTAACCAAGGAGTTCTTCCCATGCCAGCAACAAGGCTATGCCCATACACCAACAAACGCATTTTACTCTCATGAAACAGTAACAGCAATTAACTAAAAACCAAACCACATTACAACTTTATACAGACATGTTTTCACTCACGTCCGCGCCTATCCAATTTTCAATCCGTTTTCTAAAAATGAGGCGCCAAGGTGCCCAAACAAAAACACAACAACAATAAAACAATTGTCTATCAGGAAACTTGAAGCATGACATACAACTTAATACAATAATACAATACAATAGAAAAAAAAAAAAAAAAAAAAAAAAAAAAAAAAAAAAAAAAAAAAAAATATGCAAGCATACAATCACCAAACAGAAACACAGAAATAAATATATCATAGGACCCTTTGGACAGTAAATAACTTTTCTTCTAAATTCATAAGATAGGAATTAGACTAAGGATAACAACTCATGCACACTATGGCTCAGTTACGCTGTCCTAACACCAATGTGGAAACATTGACAACAAACACAATATATACACAACAACAAGGACTATCTGACTCTAGCAGAGTCACTTTGCGAAACAAAAACTTTTGGGAAAGCAGGAGAAGAAACTAGCCCTGGAACTAACATAGCTCTAAGGGATAGGAGTATGATCCTAAGTTCAAGTAAGGAGAGTTGGAAACCAGAACCTAGACCAGCCCAGGCATGGGGAAGATAGTACAATTCTCTGAGCTTATAGGATAAAGAAACTGAAACACTTGGTGAACAAAAAATAGAGCAACCCTTCTAAATTACCATTAAATTTAAAAAAAAAACAACAAAAAAACAACAACAATAACACAATAAGGGTGGACAAGGGAACACACAATATACATTTTTTCGGAAAACAAAGGGTGTCACTGCTAAGTCCTAACCAGCCATATATGCTGGGACGGGGCTAAGTGGTGTCAACACTCTCTAAAGTTTTGACTTAAGTACACAAGCAATAAAGCCAGTGTGACTAATTAACAGTTAATCCTTATCCTTGTTTTTATCTTGTGAAAAGGAATGCCGTTCGGACCATGTTCCACAGTGTGTGTATGTAAGCACCAGCAATTGATTGGCAAATAAACGATTCCATATGAGGCGCCGTAGCGGACAAAAGCTGGTCCAATGAGAAAGTTGCAGTTGAAATTTCGATGTCGTCTGTCGAGAAATCCAATATCACGTGTTGGATCAAATTTCATGTCCTTAAAGTTCCATTTTCAAGATCGAGATTTTAGATTTTATATGTTGAATTATATAGTGGTGGTTTAAAGTTCTATTTCCTATGTCGACGTTTTACAGTGTATATTTTTAATTACACAGCAGTGGTTGAAAATTCAGTATCATATGTCGAGAATCCCTAATTCACACGTTGTATGCAACTTTTCTTGATGAAAATTCCATTTCATACAGCGAGTATTTAGATTTCATCAGTTGAATTTCACAGCAATGAGAAGCAGCCTCGTACATAAACTATTATACCAGACATGTATATATTATCAGATTTATCAGTACGCTAACTGTAGCCTGCATGTAAAATACACTGTAATTGAACCATAAGAAGGAAGCTTCTTAATGTTTAAATTAATTACTTATGATTTTTGCATTGCAGATTTTTTTGTGGTTTTTTTTTAAAAAAACTAATGCTTAAGTTACGACCGATGAAAACCGTTCTCAATGCCTTTTACACCTCCCCGATAATGGATATTGTTTCATACACAAGTCAGTCCCCGTTCTAGTCTCTTCGCCCACAATTCAGTATTATCTCTCAGTGTTTCAGTGTTAGATGTATATTTTCAAAATATTAGTCCTTAGGTGGTGTCATTTAGATATAATACGATTGAATCTCAGCGTTCTTAAATGAATTTATTGCATTGTGGTAAATTTATAATTTTTACATTGTGCACCATCACTTAATCCGTATCACACGTTTGCACAGCACACAATGTATAAGCATTCATTTTAAAATTACATTGCTTTTTTTAAATTCTTAACACACAGTTCAACAGATATAGTTATGAGCATCTCTTGGAAACAGATTCAACTTTTTAATGTGCAACCCAAGTCTGGTCTCCTCCTGTCTGTCTCGCTCGCCATGTTTCTGTTTCTATTCGGGGACTGGCTAGTATTGCGTCACGGGACCACGTGATCTGTCGTCTCATCAAAACTCGGAAAAACCCGGCAATTTATGGAATCGTGGTATCGTCCCGCCTACAATATGTAATTTATGAACATTACAGTCGAATTAAAATTTGTAGAGAATTACATACATAAAAGGAAAATTTTTATTTCTGGTCTTCTTTAAGGCTTTGCTTTTCGCGTTTGTGCAATCTGTATCAAACCAAGGCTGACATTTAACAATTCTTCTTGGAGATGTCACAGCTAGAATTTGCTTTCAATTGATTGTTTTCATTGTGCTTGCTGCATCATGGTAAATATCAGTAATTGTTTCGACGCATTCATTGAGTTTGTTATTGTTTATATCAAAGTCTTGTCCATATTTTGAGATAATAGATCTTTGCAATTTTGGATAAAAGATAGACCTTCTTCTTTGTTCCATATGTATTTATAATAATAATAATAATAATAATAATAATAATAATAATAATTGAATGAACAACGTTTTATTTTTAAATTCATTTCCAGTGTGGGAATCATTGATTCCTAGCTAAGGCTATACTAACCACCGTGCTAATTGACATATTTTTTACTGCGCTGTTCGGACAAAGTGATCACGTGGTCCGTTTTTGCGTCTCAGTTAAGGGTTAAAACTTAGTTCATAGTGATTTTATAGCCATTTGAATTGATTTTTTTTTTTAAAAAAAAAAAATTTATTCACCCTGCAAAATACTCTTCTTCATCAAAATTCTTGGACAAAGACATTTGCTAAAAATTATTCGGAATTCTAAAGCCGGAATTATATTCTTGGTGACTCAACAAGGAACTGCTGACACATCAGCACAAAACTGGTTATAGAGGACGTCATCGCCTTCCATTTTGGAACTTCATCGAGATTCGAACTTGGATTCAATTTGAACTTTTTAGTGATAGGACTTGTATTTTTAAATTCTAGGATTAATTTTTGGATTATATTCACAAACCGTAAGTCCTTTTCCATATTTTTACAATGTTTTCTAGGGAAATAAATTATTTTGTTAAATTTACAAAGCTTGTTGGCTTCACTCTTTTTCTTTGTTACTTTGTACGAGCCTAGTCACGTAACACTATCCCTACTGACATATACTGTTTAACTCATGTGCCACGTAGTGATTTTGAGTGGAATAAAATTTTTAAAATCTCGGGATCGCAGACAGTTTGGAAATGTGTATTTTGTTCTTGTGATGCTTACCGGGGATCTAATCTGATTAAAATAAGTTCTCCGCTGTGCTACGCTATGATCTGACGACGACCGCTTGAGGGTCAAGTTCTGGTGACAGTTGAATTAGCCAATGGAAATGGAGTTTTCAAAACTCTGAAAGTGAATCAGATCCTTCGGTACATATTGATGCTCTTCATCCACAGTGCTCTTTCTTCAAACACGAAGGTGTGAGACTTCATCTGATTGGTTGATCAAATTAGCGATTATGGTCATAACATAGGTTACCAGAACATGACCCCTGAGTGGTTGCTGTCAGATCTTCATGTATAACAGCGGAGATCACTGATTTTAATCAGATTGACCGGGCATCTTGCAGAAAAATAATTATTTAGGTCTTCCGTAAAAGTAAGGCTGACTGCAAATCTTGTACACACAATACTAAATGTTGAACCTAATAAAAATAATGCTGACATGATCTTACACATGTATTGCTGACTGTCAGTCTTGTAAAAGTAATGCTGACTGTCAATCTTTGTAAGAGTAATTCTAACAGCGGATCTTGTACACGTAATGCTGTAACTGACACTGTTCTATTAGATTACAATAAGACGTGTCAAATGTATTTGGCCAGCCTGGGTGTCTTAGGAAGAAGGTACTTAGCTTCCATTTCCTTGGCATGATATAATAACAGTGTGCTCAAAGGGCCGATCAAATACAACCAACAACAACCACAGGGCCCAAAAATACAGTTTTCACAAAAGTCACAATTGCAGCTTAAACGTGATGGGGGGGGGGGGGGGCATAGTTCCAGTGCCGGATTAAACCCTGTGGAGGCCCCTAGGCTATCGAAATCTCAGGGCCCCCCTCGCAAATTATCTCCTAATACGTCAAGATCAAATCAATTCAATAGTATTGATCCGTTGTCGCGGGGCCCCTAGGCCGGTGCCTTCTCTGCCTATTTGGTAATCCGGCACTGCATAGCTCGTTGTACAATATAGTCTAATAACATTTTGACCTTGTTCAGTAAATAAACACTAACAATAGGATATTCATGTCCCTTATTTATCATATATAATAACAGTCCCTGTAACTGTATTGGATGTTTATGTTTATTATCATTCTATCATATATTATATCTAATAATTGTCCCTGTAAATATATTGGATACTAATGTCTGTGATATATCATGTTTGATAACAATTCCTGTAGATGTATTGCATACTGATGTATATGATAACAGTCCATGTAAATGTACTGGATACTCCTGTCTATGACATATTATGTCTAATAACAGACCATATCATGTCTAATAACAGTCCCTGTAAATGTATTGTATATCTATGTCTATGATATATCGTATCTAATAACAGCCACTGTAAATGTATTGCATCCTCATGTGTTTAATATATCATGTCTAATAACAGTCCCCTGTAAATGTATTACATATTCATGTCTATGATATATGTCTAATAACAGTCCATGTAAATGTATTCCATACTTATGTCTATGATATATCATGTCTAATAACAGCCACTGTAACGTAATATCTACGTCTATGATATATAATATCTAATAACAGCCCCTGTAACTCTGATGGATATATATGTTTATTATACACTGAGTCAATTAGAGCTGTGTACCGGGACATATTTTATACTGCGGTATTTCTGAACATACTGCGATACGGTAGACCTTATGTATATTAGGGTCACGCATTTTAATGTTCTGGGGCACGGACTTGGGACTTTTTTCTTAAAATTTCGGTCTTTAAATAATTGGAAAATTATCTTGCTCTCAATTTTAGCAAAATAAAATTTTGTTATACCCCCCCCCCCCCGGGCCCGAATTAAATGGTCAGTACCTTATATTAGATGAATGTGTTATGTGCATGTTAATTGTTGTGTAAGTCATAATCCAATAATTGTAACTGAAGTCGGATGATTACGATGACACTATAACTGACACCCTTTAAAAGACATTGTGCTGACATTAGATAGCTTGTTGATTAAATAGGAAGTACTAACGCTGAAGCCTACAATTTACTAGCTATGCTGTTGTATGCAATAGGCAGGGAAACTTTGAGTGGGATGCCAACGCCCGGGCAAGATATGTATCAAAGATGGCAAGTAAACATAAATCAAAGTTACTAATCCAACTAGAAAATATTTAGTGGACTTTAGAAATTGTGTACGTTTCGAACAGAAAACAACTATTCTTCTGAAAATCTTTTGATGATTCTCTGTCTTACAAAAGAAATATATGTACTTAACTCTAGTAAATACCTTAAAACTTATATTTTGGGTTGTTTTCTTAATAATCCGAAATTTTCCAAAAGTTAGATTTGGACCAAATATCTTCCACAACATCCATTTTGGCCAACACGTTGGCATACGTGACACATATTATGCGATTAAAGGAACATAAATACGATTGTATTTGTAAACTTCAAAATTAATTTGAGCTCAGTACGACTGTTTTGTAAAAGGAAATAATTTTTAAAGATATTTTGTCTTGTAAAATGAAAATATGCGGTTAATATTATTACAACCGAAACAAGATTAATCGGTAATTATCTTACATTCCTCACTGACGGAAACTACCGAAGTATCGGAACAGTGAAAAAGTACCGTAGTACGTACCACAGGAAAAAAATACCCCGGTAAACTGATATATCGGTAATACCTTGAACCTGTAATGTCTGTTTTATATGGTGTTTGTTATATATAATGAATAGTATATATCAACAGTCCCTACAACTGCATTGTATATTAGATATCATGTCCATTATGTATCGTGTTTAATAACAGTCCCTGCAAGCGCATTATCATGATTATTATAAATTGTATCTAATAACACATACACGTACGTACACACACATCTATCTATATATACGTACACATCTCTCTCTCTCTCTCTCTCTCTCTCTCTCTCTCTCTCTCTCTCTCTCTCTCTATATATATATATATATATATATATATATATATATATATATATATATATATATATATATATATACTATGCCTATGCATGCCAGCTGTATACAAGTACCCATTCCAATTGTACAAAAATAAAGAGAATCTACCCATACCAGCGGTACAAAAGGTCGGAAAGCCTACCCATTCCATCTGTACAAAAGGACCGAGAACCTTCCCATGCCGGCTGTACAAAAAATACGGAGAGCCCACCAATGCCAGCTGTACAAAAGTACAGAGGGCCTACCCATGCCAGCTTTACAAAAGTACGGCGAGCCTACTCATATCAGCTTTAGAAAAGTACAGAGAACTTAGCCATGCCAGCTGTACAAACGTATGGGGAATCTTCCCATGCCGGCTGCACAAAAATACGGAGAGCCTGCCCATGCCAGCTGTACAAAAGTACGGGGAATCTTCCGTGCCAGCTGTTAAAAATCACGAAGGAATATAACACATATAATGTGTTATGTATCTGAATACATGATACAAATATATAACCTTTTTTCTCTACTGTGAAAATGTGTGTGTGTGTGTGTGTGTGTGTGTGTGTGTGTGTGTGTGTGTGTGTGTGTGAGAGAGAGAGAGAGAGAGAGAGAGAGAGAGAGAGAGAGAGAGAATCTATGAAATGTGCTAATATACAGAAAACATAGCCTAGTTATACTGGTTGGAATCCGATAATCAATTTATGTACAACCTGCATTATTCATTGAATATGACCAATACAAATTTTAAAAATCATTTTTTTCTTTCTATTTTATAAATTGAAGATATGAAAATTTTAAAATGATGAATGTATAGATTCGTATAAATTGTCATGAATGGTTAGGAATATGATACGAAATGTACGAGCACTCACGATAGTATCGCGCTTGCACTAGCTTCCATGTAGATCATTGGCAGGAATTGCGGTTATTGTCCAGAATGATTTGTGCAGAGAAAAGAAACGGCGCTTATTAAGATTACGCTTCTTTCGTTTATCAAGAGGCAATATTTTTTTAATGATGTTTGTCACTATTTTAGAAAGCGATAGAGGTATCATACTTCTGAGGAAATTTTTTTCTCGATTAAATTATTATTATTATTATTATTATTATTATTATTATTATTATTACTATTATCATCATCATCATCATGATCATCGTCGTCGTCGTCCTCCTTATTGCTATTATTATCTTCATCATCTTCAATTATTACTGGTACTAAAGATCTGGTTGTGCATTTTTTAAAATCTCCTTTACAACATTAATCACTTCATTTTAAAAATCAACAAAAACAAAATAATTGCGACGTATCTCATAACGTGTACCAAACTTATACGATATGTTCAACTCTCCAAGGAGATAAATCAGATCAAATTCCTCTTGGATATATTTAAAAAACAACAACAAAAAACAACAAAACAAAACATAAAGGATGCCAACAGCAGGGGTTGGAGTGGGTGTTATCACTTTTGCCTCAACACTAATATGTATGATTGCAGTTTAACTTACAATTCAGTACACTCCTCCGAAACACAGAAATATTTCCTTATGGGCCACTTAGGCATGATAGGCATGCTAAAATAACTTTCCTGACCGCCAATGATAGGTCGGCCATTAAGCTGAAAGAAAGCAATTTGTCGTGCACCTGTTAGCACGTATTTCGTCATATTACATTATTTTTGGGACCTATTCATCTTCTCGGTTGTGCAACCAGGGCGTAACTGAACATAAATGACCATTTCTTAGTGTTGCGTCATATCTGTGTCAAATAGAACGAGTGCGTCTGTGCTGCTACGAATACACAAGAAATATTCAGCTTCGAAAGCCATATTTTATTGCTTGGGCACTTGGCTAATTGCTTTTTAAGTTTTTGGTTTAAATGCAATAGCTATCTATAGTACATAATTCTTTACAAAGTCTACAAGGATCATTTATTTTTCACCTGACATTCTTCATACACAAGGAAGCAACAGTCAAACAAAAAATAAAATAAAGGAAACTTGTATAACCAAAAATATGAAGATTTTAAACACTACTACTACTACTACTACTACTACTACTACTACTACTAATAATAATAATAATAATAATAATAAGTAGTAGTAGTAGTAGTAGTAATAATAATAAGTATTTAGTTCTGTCTGTCTGTCTCTGTGTGTCAGTCCGTCCGTCCATTCTCCATCCATCCCTCCATCCATGCTGATAATTTGTATATTTTAACTTATAGAATCATTCGGCATCGACGTGGACCCCAATCCTAATGGTGACGAGTTTGTCTGTGTTACTGAACGTGAGCCATAATAATGTGGTAAACCTTACATTTATGTAATATCAAAGATGAGGAAAAAAGTTAAATCATTTTGAAGAAAGAAAAACCTAACAAACATTTATAATGCCCCACCCCCAAAACAAAACAACAATAACAAAAAACCAAAAACAAAACAAACTGAAATATTATCCTAGCTTTCACAAGCATTAGAATTCTAAAGAAGTTAGCAAAGTTTATGATAGTCAAATTTATGATAAGCACATCATTTGTTAAGTCAAAACTAAAAATTGAAAGCAACCCCCCCCCCCGTACTGAATGTGATGAAAACTTTAGACTTGTTTTACTAGTGATCCTATGTTTCCAACCAGTAAGTTAAAGGAAATTACAAACTTAAGCTATTAATGCTATAATTGTCTCTAGTAACACTTAAAACACATTCTACATATCAGTAAATCTTTTTAACTTCATAGGCAAAATGTTTCTGTAAATTATTTTTATCTTTATCTTTACTTTGGTTTTGCTTTCTCATACATATCAGATTTAAGGTTCTGAATCGAATAAAGTTTTTAAAAAAATTAAATAGTTAAGCACAGAGGGTAATGTTTACCATGAATGATGTGTCAACCAACAGCTATGACAGCACCTGTGTGAAATATAGATTTTCATATCGTTGAAACATGTATTTTCACTATGCAGTCATGATCATGTATACCAAAATGAAGAATAAATTTCAGGAGAAGACCATTGTTGAAAACTCGTAGGAACAATTATTTCTTTTTAAAAAAACTGCCCCCAGGCGACTCGACGCGCTCCCTTAACCTCAGATGGAAAAATCTAGGTGATGATTATTTAACATTTTGGCTGCTGTAACATTGCGTCACAAAGTTTAGACGCATGGTTAGAAAATATTACGTAAAGCGTCTACATCAATCTGAACCTGAGGGCTTGTTACCAATATGACTAATCAAGATGTTCCGTCTTCCCTGAATTGAATACAAACGAGACAGTTAAAACCCAGAAACAATATATGTTTCATGAAAAGAAAACAATCCAAAGCAAACGTGCGAAGACACCAACACAACAGTAACCCTTTTCCACCAACCCTTCATATCTTTTCAGCGTTACATCTATAATTCCATTTTGTTTACAAGCTTAACAGGCATGTATTGTACTTGATTATATGTACATAAACACAAGTATCAGCATCTTTCAAAAGAAAAACTTTTAAGGCAATTCTATCGCGTTCTGTTGTGACCCATTATTAAATACATGTGGTTTTTATTTTTATATTTTTGTTATCATCTATGACAGAAACACTAATATGGTTCTAAGAGTGCAATGCCATGATACTCCCTGGTAGGGGCCAGAAATTTGTTAAAAAATAATCCAAGCCCACATCCCAACCCTCCAAGATTAAACAGTGGCTGCCTAATCCATTACTCTTTTGGATAAAATTGTCCTCCAAGATTAAACAGTGGCTGCCTAATCCATTACTCTTTTGGATAAAATTGTCGACTCTTCATACAGCGACAACCAAAGACTACGTTAACAAATAAATGACAGCAAGAAGCAAAACATATACGGCGTATTTGAAAAAAAAAGTTCCGTTTTAGTCATTTGTATTGCAATGAAATCTTTTTAAAAATGGCGGGGTCATGGACGCCCGCACATAGGGGCAAGAGGTTGCACCCCTCCGCCTGGATTTCAGCTCTAAACATGGTTTAGCCTACTTATATGAGGCGCCGTAGCGGACAAAAGCTGGTCCAATCAGAACGCTACCGTTAAAATTTTAATGTCATGTGTTCAGAATTCCAATTTCACGTGTTGTATCAGAAATGCTTGTCCTTAAAGTTCCATTTTCTAGGTCGAGATTTTAGAATGTATCTGTTGAATTAAACAGTAGTGGTTGAAAGTTATATTTTCTATGTCGAGGTTTTAGAGTATGTCGTTTGAATTACACGGCGGTGGTTGAAATTTCAATGTTATAAGTCGAGAATTCCTAATTTACATATTGGTTCAACGAGTTTATGTTGAAAGTTCCATTTCATATGTTGGGTAATTAGAATTCATCTGTTGAATTACACAGCGCTGGTTGAAAATTCGATGTCCAATGTCGAGTTTTTAGATTGTATCTTCTGAAATAGACGGCGGTTATTGAAATTTTAATGTCATATGTCGAGAGTTTCAATTTAACATGTTGAATCACATTGATTGTGCTGAAAGTTCCATTTCGTATGTTGAGTTTTTAGATTGTATTTGTTGAATTACACAGCGGTGGTGGGACATTTTATTGTGCTTGTCAGAATTGATATTTGTATATGGTGAAATGATGTGTTGGTGTTAAAAGTAACATTACACAATGTCCACTTTAACAATTCAGAATAATATAGAGTATTAAGATACATCATTCGTGTATTCATTTATGAGGCGCCATTACTTTTCATGCATTTACAGTTTGAAAGTTACCATTCACAGGTCGAGAATTACTATGAATTTCTTCGCTAGAGGTCGCTCTCGTGAACGGACCGCGTTATTTTTAAACAAGGAGGCTGCTTCTCGTTGCTGTGAAATTCAACAGATGAAATCTAAATACTCGCCATATGAAATGGAACTTTCATCACAAACAGTTACATTCAACGTGTGAATTAGGGATTCTCGACATATGATATTGAAATTTCAACCACCGCTGTGTAATTCAAAATATACACTGTAAAACGTCGATAATAGGAAATAGAACTTTAAACCACCACTGTATAATTCGACATAAAAAATCTAAAATCTCGATCTTGAAAATGGAACTTTAAGGTCATGCAATTTGATCCAACACGTGATATTGGATTTCTCGACAGACGACATCGAAATTTCAACTGCAACTTTCTCATTGGACCAGCTTTTGTCTGCTACGGCGCCTCATATACATACGTAAAACTTAATAGCTGTCTACTACTTGTCTGCCTCCCCCCGCGACAAAAAATAATTATGCAGGCGCCCCTGGTCGGAAAATGATATCGAAAACGAACCTAAGACTGGGCAAAGTCTGAATCTGACTTTCACCATCTGACTGGAACGGCTGTAAGGGTAATATATTTCTATTTTGTAGGTTTGTTGTTATTTGGAAGAGGGAGTACTTTTGTTTTGTATTGTGTTTCTGTGGGGTAGAGGGTGGGGTGCTGGAGAGGGGTCGGTAGGAGGGAGAGTAGGGATGTTGTGTAGATAAACAAATTGTCAATCGCCATTTATTTATTTATTTATTATTTTTATTTATTTATCTGTTTATTTATTATTTTCACTAGTGGTATGGTGTTTTACCTACTTTTAAAAACAGACGCTTTGTCATGGTGACGATACGAATTTAGTAAGAAGTAATTTATTTGCTTGTCAGAGAGATAGGTCTCTTATGGGTCAAATGGAAAGGATATCTCATATCTGATTGCAGTTTCATTTTGAATTAAACAGTAACATTTTTTTGTAAACGATTGATATAAAGCAAATCTAAAATATTACGAAATACAAGTTGGTAATTTCTGAGGAATTTCATCATTGTTTCCCTATATATATATATATATATATATATATATATATATATATATATATATATATATATATATATATATATATATCGTATACACATTTTACATATAATCTGTCCATACTGTGGAGAAAGAGAATGAACGAGAAGAACATTAGTTAAGTATGGACCTTAGGTATATGTGAAGCCATATATATTTCCTAAATAGGTAAAGAAATTAGTTTCTTAAGTGCTATCGTCACTGTCACGATACCATATTTATCTCCGCTGTGAAGATTTCATTTTGTTTCCACTAATAAATATCAATAGCCCATTATCAAGTTCATAATAAACTTTCATGACAATCGTAAAACAGCTTCGTGAGTGGAAATCAGAAACTTAAACTTTATTTTCATTTTTACTGAAAACAATGAGTAGATTTCTGTAATGGATTAGAAAATTTAATGTGACTGTCTTGTCATTTGATTTGTAAACGGTTTGCATACATTTGTCAAAAGACGGCGCGTGTCATTCTCTGACATTGCCTTGTCAGTCCGTTACTTTTTCGTTTATCATTAATAAGCTTAGTAAATAGCTTGCTTCGTAGGTAAGGAAGGATATTATCGATTTTGCAAGGTCAAAAAGTCAAAAGACAAGGTAACTGTGATTGAAAGAAGAAAAATTGTTTCAGCAAAAACAAAATTAGTTACACTCCAGACACCTGGACAAAATTTCTTGGATAGCTTGCGCTTGGAGTAATACAAAAATTTAGTGGATACTTTGGTCCAAAGGACAAATGTCACTAAAACTGAAATAATAAAATTGATTTTCACACAATAACCATAGTTTCAAATCACAAACCTGGACCAATCTGCGTGGGTCGCTTGTACTTGGAGTAAGGTAAGGTAAAAGCCTAGTGATGTGGAGTACAATGATTAAAGGTCACGGTCACTGAGGTTGAAAAATGAAAATGGTTTATGCATAAATAATTCAGTTTTTGATTATGCACCTTAGCCATAGCTTGTGAAATGACTATCACCTTAGAAACGATAAAAGTCTGTTGATTTTATGGATTACGACTGAAAGAAGACATTTTTCTTTGCATAATAACTTTATTAAAGACCAAGTCATTTACGAAATTTTGTGGCGGGCTTACTCTTAGGGCGTGGTAGAGTTATATTAATTTGTGTTTCAAAGGTCAAATGCCAAGGACATTGTGACTGGAAGTAACAAGGTTTTGCAAAATAACTTTTTTTTCCCCGAGTAAGTTCCCTGACCAAATGTTGTGGATGGATTCCACATGGGGTAAGAAATAAAGCATGTAGATTTTGATGTCTAAACGTCAGTGATGAAGGTCGTGGTAGCCTAACAAGGAAAACAGACTAAAGCCGAGTAATTTGCTCTCTTAAATAATTCTCCTCCTCTCAAGCAAGCGACACATGGAGATAAGTCTAAACTAAAAAAGGGCATTAGTTTTGTGACAATAGTACGCGTTCAATGTCTGGTCAATAGACATATCTTTTGATGATGACAACTGTAATATATATTGTTACAGCAATCTACTAAAACTGCCAGAGTAGTCACAGTGTTCTTACATCCATCACATATAGCTGTAAGTCAAAAGGGCAATAATTCTTACAAAAATAGAGGGAACAAAACAATTTCTCAGTAGGTGCATCTTCAAATGAAGATCATAATTTTTAACAGGATTAACAACAATCCATAAATGACTGCAAGGCAAGTTGCTTTCACAAGAGTATGTCTTACATTGCAGCCAGCTGCAGGACACGAAGGGCAATAACTGCAGTAAAACTTGCGGGAGATAAGTGATGATGATATTTACCAAATTTTATTCCAATCCGTCAGAACCTCTGGAATTAGTTGCGCCAACGAAAGTGTGTCAGTAGATGTATGAGCCACTTGGGGAACAAATGGAGATTAACTGTAGCCCATAGGGTTACGTTATGCGCCACTTCGGAGACAGATAGGAAACAGTAGGTTAAAACTTTCTGCAGGTTTTACATGGGGATAGTATTAAGGGAACAAAAAGCGTTTATGGGGACAAAAATTTATACGGACGAAGGGTCGAACGTTGATAACGAGAAAGGGTCGAACGTGTATAGCGAGAAAGGTCGAAAGCTTATTGGGACAAATGAAAATGCAATGAATGTTAAAACTCCTATTTTCAATCCAGCATACACCTTATACTGCAGCATACTATATAACTATCCAGCGATTGTGCTTTGATTACTATCCGGTAGAGATTTACTGTATTAACGGTATACAGGTTTACCGCGGTACTTTCCGGTGGCAAGTACCAAGGTACTTCGTCAGTTTCCGTCAGTATAGAATTTACAGAAATCACCGAGGAATCTTGTTCCGACTTTAATGATATTAACAGCGCATTTTCATTATTCATTACAAAATAGCTTTATATATATATATATAGAGAGAGAGAGAGAGAGAGAGAGAGAGAGAGAGAGAGAGAGAGAAAACAGCTGTATCTCTCACAAAGTAATGGTGCATATATATATATATAGTTATAATATTTATGATTCTTGAATCACATGTTTTGATGCGTGTCAGGTATATCAACGCCGTGTCTAAATGGTAATGTTGTGAAACATTCGGGCGAAATTCAACTTTCAAAATAATTCTGATAAATTTAAACACCAAAACAACACATGTCAAGTTGTAGTTGTTTTCTAACGTATGGGAATGTACGAACTACACGTGTTCCTTTGTAAAATGGATTATTCTAAGATTTTCAGAACAACACTTGTTTCCTGTCCGTAAACTTTACGTAATTTCTCAAGTCCCTATTATAAAGTAACCCACATTCTGATTAATATCCAACACACAGCCCTACTATCCAGCAACCAGCTTTATAATTACTCTGCAAAATACACCTCTAATATCTCGCAACAGGCTTATCATGTTACTATCCAAGACCCTAATAAACACATCGTATACTCTGTGTGTGCGTGTGTGTGTGTGTGTGTGTGTGTGTGTGTGCGCGCGCACGCGCGCTTTGGATTTTTAACGCAGGTTTTAAAAATTTTCAGTCATACCGCTACGATGTCTGCAGTGTGACAGTTTATAGTGATGTATAGCACTGGGGCATCATGCTGCAGACATGCAACATCATGTCCTACCCAGTCTCATTATCCCGACAGTAGGCCGACCAGTCCTAACACTAACCTCTTAATGCTGAGCGCCAAGCGAGGCGAGGAGGACGCTCTAACTACTGGGCCACCGGAGGGGTCCATCATATGCTTACGTACACATTAACATACTATCTCACAAGGGTAGGAAGTATTTTTAGGCACATTACTATACCCTCTCACATATACTGTCACAAAAGAAGGTGTAAAGCCTTTAGACATGCACAAAACATGCACAAGGATACACAAGATTTCTTTTCTAGTGTCCCGGGTGGCGCTGAAAAAAAAAAACCGAGATTTTTTTTTGCCACCACACTACCTTAGTAACACAGACCACCACAGAGCCTAAAACTAGGCTCGTTGGCCTCCTTCCCACAGTCTTCTTCCTGCACCTCCTACTACTACTACTCTGGCATGCAGTCTGGATGGGGGTCTAGTCGGCACATCATCATGCACATCATGCAATCTGGATGGGGGTCTAGTCGGCACATCATCAGGCACATCATGCAATCTGGATGGGGGTCTAGTCGGCACGTCATCATGTACATCATGCAATCTGGATGGGGGCCTAGTCGGCACGTCATCATGTACATCATGCAATCTGGATGGGGGCCTAGTCGGCACATCATCAGGCACATCATGCAATCTGGATGGGGGCCTAGTCGGCACGTCATCATGCACATCATGCAATCTGGATGGGGGTCTAGTCGGCACGTCATCATGTACATCATGCAATCTGGATGGAGGCCTAGTCGGCACGTCATCATGTACATCATGCAATCTGGATGGGGGCCTAGTCGGCACATCATCATGCGCATCATGCAATATGGATGGTCTAGTCGGCACATCTTTTCACGGATCATCATCCAATTTCTTTCCTCACCTGCATCTTGACCCTTCTCTCCTCCGCCCACGCCACTTTGACTTTGACTGCTTCTTCATTTTTCATCTCTCTGATGAACACTTTAGCAATTCTGAGAGAGGTGATTTCTCTCTTTCCTTCCTTGCCGAGGTATCAATCTATATCCTCCACCCGACCCAGGAGGTACTGCACTCTTTCCATCGAGCTGATGGCTTCCATCTATTTTCCCAATTGGGAATGTTGGGTTATCATTCTTCTCTTTTCTTTGTTCTGCACACGGTCGACAATGAAAGACATGACTGCAGTCGCAATCATCACAAACATGAATTTAGGTCTTGTATGACCATCTGGCATTTTACTACTGGTTGATTGTAGGTATACACATACATAATTACTCGTCGAGTGGGAAACAGGAGTAACCACTTGCAGAGATTTTTTTATTGGTTGTGTAGACCATACACTAACTAATTATTCGTCGAATGGGTATTGCACGGGTCTTGGGTTTTTCTCTGTGTATATCTCACACTGCAGGATAACATGCATGAGCGATGTAAAGGAGGTCACGTCCGTCCGGAGACCCCAAACGTGGGCAGGATCTTTTCTGAAATGCACGGATGTACTATAAGTAAAATTCTACCCGGTTTTCTACTACGCACTATCCTTACACCCAGTTCTGTATAGGCCACAGCTGTAATTAGGACCAATATATTCACTTTAAAAACAATTCCTAAATAATACTCCTTTTTAAATATTCTAATTTGGTGTACATAGTGTACTTTTAGGTCAGAAAACCTACAATTTAAATCCAAAGTGGTCTAAAGTAACTCTTGATTGTTTGGATGTCTTCATCAGTCGTATATAATGATAGGGATTTTTATTTTAAAACGGTGGTCAAAGTATCAAATTAGTAGGCTCAAAAAGTTGTAATCGAAACGGGTTTTCAATCCAAAATGAAAACCCTAGGCATACGAGGCAATTTAACTTTGGTCAGTTAGCCCTGAAAAGGGCCGAGATAAAACCTCAAACGGGGGAACAGGTTCAATATTAATTGTTCGGGCGGCTTAAGCTTGTTTTTTGGCGTCATCCCCTGGGATCTATTTGGATTAATTAGGTCAGCCATCAGTAGGTCATTCATATGCCGTAAAAACTTGGTGGTTGGAACAAGATCCTATGTACTTCATTCAGCTCATGTATGATCAGGGCTACTAGGGTTACTGGGCATCTTCGATATTTCCCCCTAGTGCCCTGATATTCCCCGCTGCCTCGAAGGTGTTGACTTTTTTCTTTCAGTCTATCCGTCCCTCATATTTTCATTTCTTGTAGGCTATAATGAGTCCTCTGCGTATTGTTTTGTTGTTTCTTTGTCCTCGATCAATTCTACTATTCCCCATTCCACTGCTTGTTCTTGGAGGTACTTTGACACAGTCTGTTTTGGCGTGGGTTTTTGTTGTCATCGCGACGACACTGCTGTTGTTTTCACCTGTGTTGGTAGTGTACATTTTCTCCTATCCCCAGAATGTGCTGCTGCTACTGGATTTCTTCTTTTGCCTTCGTGTTGCCTCCTGGGCCTCTATTTACTTTTGTAGATGTTGGCTTTTCCTCTCAGCCTCCACCCCTTGCCGTGCCCCCTTTGCAGTTGTGAGCAACGTTTTGCAATTGTTGTTGTAATTCTTTTACTGTCCAGGCTTCGGTGTTTGAAGCTGGGGAAGGAAATGTTACTTCTTGGAGATGGAGGTTGAGGCCATGCTGACGGGTTTTCCTTGATAAGAGCGCTTGTTATCGGTTGTGTTTGCGAGACTCGCTTCCTCTGTTGATCCGACTCTCTCTTTTCTGTCCTGGTTTTTTGGGTGACTACGTCTCCAATTCTCGTTGTTTGAGTTCTCCTCCAAAATTAGTAGAAGCGTTGCTTTCTAGTTTGAGCCCGAAGGCTCCACCTTGAAGCAATACTAAGCCTAAGTCTTTGATTGTATCCAGGGAATCATCACTTTAATCTCCAGCTTTGTTAATGCTGCGTTTTGACCTCTACTCTCTTAACTGAAGACTTGGCAAGATTAATGAAAGCTCCGGTTTATATGCTTTAAGCAAGGACGTAGAGGAAAACATTGCCCACATAGAATACAACCCTCGCACAGAATTCAAGTGGAACCGAAATTGTACGGATATTACAAAAGCTATTCTTCTATTTATTTTATTTGTACATAGATTTGCACAGTGGTAAGGGAGTGTGTATGGACATACTCTATACCCGCACAAACACACTATACCCAACAAACACACTATACCCAACAAACACACATTTTATAAGGGAAGGGGCTTTAAGTTTAATTTTTGGGGAGTAAATTGACAAATACATAGACAAACTGCACAAAGATACATATAACGTAAAACACAAATGACTCACATTTCTTTTGGAGAGATGTGAGTGACCCTGAAATGGAACATTATGTTTGTGAGTGGTCCTCGGTTTTAACGTTTTGCACCACTGGCCTCACCATACGATAGGGGCAGCTTTTTTTCTAAAGGAAAATTTTACGTCCTCTGTCTCCATTCTGTAGTACACTTCTTCTCCTCCCTCATGTTGATGTTGTTGTTGCTGCTGCTGTTGTTACTGTTGCCGTCTGTGCCGTTGCCTCTTCTATCCTCCCAGTCTTCTTTCTACGCGATGACTTGTACGCGTAAGTCATTTTCTACATAGTTCTGGGCCATTTTTAGAAGATCGTCGTCTTCCAGCCTTACCCGCTGAATCTGCATGTCAATACAATTTATTTAAAAAGCAAGATAGCACCATTTTGGTCTTAAAAAGGAAAATGCAGGAATGTAAGCTGACAAAGTTTTAAACATGAAAGTGTTTACAGGGTTGACAACGTTGTAGAGTCAACTTACTTCCAATGTTCCAAGGCAATGTCGTTTTGTCAATGATGCACATTACATTTCTAAGCTTAAGAAAGGAGACTGTCAAAATGTTCACAAAATTTTTTTCTATTTTATCATCATTTTAAGAGTACTCGTGATCAAACTAAGTTACTGAATATTCTAAGGGAAATCTAAGGCTGCGCTGATGAAGAAAATATACACAATAATGTCCACACACCATGCTTGTAATGTCACATTATTGAATGAGTCGAGACAGCATTACTTCTCATAAATTCAGAGATGAACGTTTTTGGGAAATGAATCAGCTACTCGATGGGTTTTTGGACGATGGCCGTTGTCTGTGTTGATCACATAAGCTTAAACATCTTCAGGTTTTCGATGTGGAAGTTCATCTTTAGCAGACACCACTGGATTCAGAGAAAATGTGAACGAACTGCGAGTCAGCTAGTAATGAAGTTCATAGGTACATTAATCCAAACCTGATGTTGCATTGTAAGTCGATGAGCAACGGTTAGTCTCCGTACTCTGTTGCAAAAAAGCTTTGATGCGTTTGATCTCGAGGGAAGTGAAGACATATAAGGAATAGCCACGAAAGTCTTTATACCACTTCTCAAAATCGTCTCTTCTGTGATGAGAGTCCACGCCTCTTCCGCATACTCTTCTAAAGTTTCTTCTGAACTCATCAATAAAGATTTGTCGTATTGCTTTTGGTAGCTATCATTGGAAAACATGATCTTCTGTCTTGGATCGGAGTCCAGAACAATATTAAAGGTTTTCACTTTCATTCATGTTAGAAGATACTTGGCGACTAGTATCTTCGATGATACTTGTGTACTCGCTAGCGTTTGCCTTCAAATGAAACACGGCACTACTTCGACTCAGTAGCAGTTTACATTCACTCTATTCAACAAATGCTTGACTTGAACGACATGTCGAACCATAAACGATCCATTATTTCTAAACTGCATCCTTTTTTGATTTTGTTTCAACGGTCGTTAAATACATCATTGTGAGAGTCTGCCGACGCTATGTCATTTAAGACATACAGTGTGTCAGGTTCAAGACCACGGAATCATCCACAATGTGTATATTTTGGCTTCTTTTCCGTACGTCAAGAGATTTTTCTGAAACGCGCGGTACGGGTATATATCCATGCTGCTGCTGACTAGCTTTGTTTTTCAAGTACCGTTGCAATTGTTTTTGTTTCTTACAAATCGGTTCGATCCATCGATGATTGTAATACTTGTTGTAACTGTAACATCGAGTAGTATCATTACGGGGCTTTAGGTCAATGTCCTTAATAACCCATGAGTTTCTCTTAAATCACACACGAGTGAATGATTTAAGTAGGTATTCACTTACACGAACCCGTTTAGAGCCTCCCCACAGTGTGCGCGCACAAGTGAAGCTACTCAGCACTCAGGCTAATGCACGGGTCGGCAGAATGATATACACTTGCAAACAGTTACTAGATTTTCACTGTATGTAAATCAATTACCTGTTTTTGGTCGTTAACGCCTCGGTTATGCATCTGTGTGCGGAGATGTCAGTGGTTTCCATTTACAAGAGCATCTTGTCATACTCAGCCCTGATAATTATTGTATCCTCAATAGTCTCTGCGGCGAGATGTTCCGAATAGATACGTATTCGTGAATGTAATCGTATGGAACTTATTTTGTTTGCGCCACCTGAGATACCGGTTACTATCGATATAGACCAGTCCATAATTATTTAATTGGCGCAGCTATTATAGTTGCTGTGGTCGTGATTTCCACCACACCAATGTCAGCATTTATTACGGCGGCAAGCGCGCATATCGCATCTACCATCACACACACGCGTTTCATATGCAGTTGTTGTTCCGCTTCAATTCTTTTCTCACGCCGGTAACGTGCAGGGTCCATTATAATTCTGTTAATGTGATTGCGTAGTATAATTGCTCAATAGCCGGACCTTGAACACGCACACACACATCCAACCAATTGCCGTTTTTTCCCTAGTACAACTGTTATGAAAAATATCAACTTGGAGAATAAGCAATTTCCGCTGATTGTACGCTCTACAAACCTGGCATTACGTTGATATAAAACCATAATGATTAAGCTATTAGATAATGTCTGAAACGATCGTTATCGTCTTTGCCCAAGAACTGTTACACGGACAAATGCGTCCTTGTTGAAT
>JAECUM010095867.1:0-108629 GCA_016617855.1 Megalonaias nervosa | reverse complement strand
TAACAAAAGCTGGTGATAATGCCGATAATTTTGAGTTAACTGCAAATTATAATACATTACGATCTATGATAACATTGAAAAATCAATTAGTCGTTGATTTTAGGCCAATAACAAGTATTGCATCATTGTTAGGATTTAATCATTGGCAAATCGGTCCATTACTTCCAGGGGACATTGTAACATATGACAGTGAACTGCCGGTAAATATAACAGAAGTAAATACAATATTAGTAAATTGCTGTATTGCTTCTGGCTCTTACACATCAAAAGGCAGCAAGGGGCAAACGATTTATAGTTTCTCGCCAGATGTTCCACCAGGTTCTCTCATGCAAATTACTCCGCGTCATATTATATATTATCCGTTAAATGTTGAAAATCAAATAACAAGTATAACAATGCAATTAACAGATCAATCTGGTAGGCAATTAGATCTGAACAACGAGATTGTTACTTATTATTTACACCTACGCGTTGCGTAGGCGTGCGCAATAGCTTCGTGATTGACGATAAAAATTATACAACCTCAAATATAATGAAACAGAGAAAAAAAAATTATTGAAGAAAAATAGTAGGAGGATTTTTTGGAAGTATATTTACTAAAGTTATTGAAAATGTTCCGGGAATAGCGCATAAAGTTGCACCAATTGCACTAGACGCAGGTAAAGCTTTTGCAACTGGAGCCGCATCTGCCGCTGGAACTGCGGTGGGACAAAAAATAGCTGATAAAATAAAAGGTGAACCTCAAAGCAGTGTACCTACAATCAAACAAGTCATTTCAGAAATCGCTCCAACAAAAGAAACTCAACGTGCTATGATAACAACAACGAAAAAACTTTTATCACCGAAAGGCGAGCAGATCATACAAAAATTAATATCTAAAGTAACGGCGCCGCAATAAAATTTTATATAATCTAATAAATAAAAAATGTCTGTTAAAAATTATCTCGATTTAGCAGAAACTTATGACACCGATGACACTGTAACAGAATTTGAGTACGGTGAGTATCTCGATGAAAATTCTAATGAACCAAATAAAACTGGTATTAGAACATTTAATACTCGAGACGAAGATGTATTTCTACTGCCACATAAGGCAATGTTAGAAGTTCGCGGTCAGATTATGACAGTGGCCAATCCACCTGTTGCAATTGCAGCTGGAACAGAAGTAGCTCTTATAAATAATGGCTGGTGCTTATTTAAAAGTGCTAGATATCAACTAGCTAATCAAACTGTTGAGGATATTTCAAGTCACTTACAAGTTGCAAGTACAATTTTAAATATCATTTCGTTTTCCGACGATTACTCCAGATCAACTGCAACGAACATGATGTGGTTTAAAGATACTGGACGTGGTTTAGCCGAATCGACCGAACTTTTCTTAAAAGGTGTTTTATTACACGGAGCTGATGCCGCTGCAGATCTTCCAATTGTAAGAACTTTTCTTATTGTTAATGCAGCCGCACTAGGTATAGCCGCACCAGCTGTAGACGCTAACGCAGACGCTACAAGAGTCTCACTTACTGCAGCTTGTAATAATCTTGGTATAACACCACCAGCTGTAGGTGCGACCGCTGTCGCAATGTTAGATTTAATCAATAACACAATTAGCGTAAAAAAAAAAAATCCACGTTACAATGAAGGTTTTGCTAAGAGAAAGGCACTTGCAGAAGGATCACGTCAAATTACAATGATGCTGCCATTAAGTACAATATTTGGATTTTGTCGCGATTACGATAAAGTATTTCGTGGAGTTAAACATACACTTATTTTAGATCGGGCAGAACAAAACGACTGTCTGTTTAGGTCAGGCGGAGTTGATGTACAGTTTATCATAAACAAACTTGCGTTGTGGATGCCGCGTATAACGCCATCAGTCACTAAAATGTCAGAACTAAACGGTATACTCGATAAACATACAAACAAGATTTATTTTCAGCAACATAAAATATATCAAACAGCAGTTCCAAATACTACCGACTACACATGGCGAGTTACAACAACATCAAGTGAACAACTGCCGAGGCAATTGTTTGTCGTATTTCAACAGCAAGCGCGACGTGGTAACCAACAACAAAATAATGCAATATTTGATAACGCTGATGTTAGACGAATGTATGCTAGACTAAATTCGAAGCAATATCCAGAACGAGCGATAGAATGCAATTTTGCAGATGACGCTAATAAAAATATTACTCGACCTTACATGTACCTACTCGACGCAGTACAAAAATATCAGGATGTTGAAGATGGATCTCAGATATCAACAGAGGAATTTCGTACACTTTACCCAATATTTTATTTTGATGTTAGTAAACATAGCGAGCGAGCAGTTGACTCAACAGCTGATATTGATATTACCTGGACACTCGGAGCAGCTCCAGCAGCGCCGTTGTACGTGTACGCGTTAGTGATCAGCGACAGATTTGTTACGATAGATTCCGTTGGAGGTAAAATGACAGCACAAGTTTAATCTGGAATCGTTATATAAGATGACAAAATTTATTGTAAAAGAAATATATTTGACTGATGGTCAAGTTAAAAAATTAGCAGTTGCTGTTGCAAAACAGAGGCAGGTATCATTAAAAATCAACCCTAACATTTCCGAGGGTATTTTAACAAAATTAATGCTGACAAAAAATCAAGTAAACAGGTACGATCGTAAAAAGCCTTTTGTTTTAAATTTAAGTGCCGCACAAATAACAGCGATGTCAAAACAAGGTGGTTTCTTTGGTCCGGCATTATCAGTGATAGCCAGCACGTTATTACCTAAACTTTTACCGGTGTTAGGTACATTAGGACTAGCAGCAGCGTCTGGCGCAATATCAGGCGCAACGAAAAAAGCAGTTGAGGGTAGTGGAATAAAAAAAATAGTTTAAAGTTTAATTTTATGTGACCGATAAATATAATGCCACAACGAAAAACAAAATCGTCGAAAAAACCCAAAAAAAAAGAAAACAACGAAACGCAATCAAACAAAACAAGGAGGAATTATTCCTTTCGCTCCACTTTTAGCGGGACTAGCGGGAAGTCTACTGCCAAATCTGCTAGGAATCGGAGGACGAGGACTAACATTTCCGGGAACACGGCCACCCCGCTAAGTAATTTTGATTTACTTGATAAGTTAAAATCAGTTCCCAGATTTCACGGAGTTTATTCTAAAGATGAACTTAGCACTGTACCAGCGCAAGCGACATCGTCGCTGGGTTCGTGTGTGATAAATATACAAGATTTCAATGACGGGTCCGGCACGCATTGGGTAGCAGTTTATAATAACAATTATTTTGACTCGTTTGGACTTCCTCCTAGCGATGCAATAAAAGAATATATAAACAAAAAATATAAAATAATATATTATTCGTCCAATCAACTTCAACCTGTTGGAACTTCTGCTTGCGGATATTATTGTATAATGTTTGTCCGACAGATGTCCCGGAGTGAGAACTCCGGAGATCCTAATTTTTTAAAGTTTATTTTGCAGTTTGATAAGCAACCTTCTTACGCTAATGATGAGATTGCAATTAATTTTTGTAAAGCTATCTAAAGCTTGCAATAAATTTTATCTAAACCTACAAATATAATGTCAACATATTGTCTCAAATGTAAAACTAAAACAGAAAATAAGAATGAGACGATGGAAAAAACAAAAAATAACAGATTAATGCTAAAAAGTATTTGTGCAATCTGTGGAAAAAGAAAAAGTATGTTTTTAAAGAAGTCGCTGGGAGCTGGTTGCCCTCCTGACAAGATTATTTTAGTAGACGACTAAAAATATAGAATGATACGCAAGTGCTATTCTGACAGAGATTTATGTCTCGAGCAAAATAAAATTGTCACATAATGTCAACGTTGTAACAACAGAGAAATAATTGGAACAGGTATAGATATACATAAATTGATTGGCAAATTACCAAAACCAAAAGGAGGCTGGACATTGCCAGGCCATAAATATACTGGACCTTATAATCCTCTTGATAAACAACTAAATGAAAATGATAATCCGCTGCCAGGACAGGAGCCTTACAATCAAGCTGATGCAATAGCAATGCGTCACGATATCTGTTACCGGGACAACGAGCAAGATAAGGCTGGTTGTGATAAAGTAATGTTAGACGAACTTCGTGATATGGAGCCAACAAATCTACGAGAACGTTTTGATAGAAAGCTGATACAGGGTTTTATTGGAGCAAAATATAAGTTAGGACTCGGAAAGGAATTGTACATGAACCTAAAAAAAAAAGTTTACGCGACGTAAAGTTGTCGCAAATGCCGTTGATGATATCTGGACGATAGATTTAGTAGATGTGTCAAATCTAGCAGATTTTAATGATAATAAGAAATACTTGTTTAACGTTGTAGATGTTTTTAGTAAATATGCTTTTAGTGTTCCAGTTTTAGACAAGACAGGAACGTCGATAACTGATGCGTTAAAACAAATAATAACAAGTACAGAAAGAAAACCAAATAAAATCTGAACCGATCACGGAGCAGAATTTTTCAATAAAAAGTTTGAGCAGTTTCTAGAACAAAATAACATTAAAAAATATGTTACAGGAAACGAAGGTAAAAGTGTCGTAGTAGAGCGATTTAATCGCACTCTAAACGAAAAAATACACAAATATTTGACAGCTAAAAATACCAATAAATGTATTGACAATTTACAAAACATTGTTGACGAATATAATAACACGAAACACCGAACCACTAAACTATCGCCAAACGACGCAATCAAAAATCCGGTATTAGCAAATGAAAACATGTACCACAGACATAAATTTGAGGTAGGTGATGGGGTTCGGATTTCTTTGACTAAAAAAACATTTGAAAAAGGATTTACTCCAAACTGGACTGAAGAAGTGTTTGTAGTTGATAAAGTACTTTTAACAATACCTGTAACATACGCGCTAAAAGATCTGGCAGGGGAACTGATCATTGGTAGTTTTTATGAACAAGAACTTCAGAAAACTGAGCAAGATGTTTTCGTTATCGAAAAAGTGATTAGGAGAAAAGGCAATAAAAGTTTAGTCAAGTGGCGTGGGTATAGCGATAAATTTAATAGCTGGGTACCAACTAAGTCGATCCAATAATGTTATTATAAATTTGTTCGTATTTCACAAGCACAGATTTACATTTGATAGTTTTACATAACGAAATTAAATGTAATTTTCTTTCATTATCGACTGGCATTAAATTAAATATCTTAGCGAAAATAAAATCGTATTTTATACTCCTTCGCTGGCCAGTTATTTTTAGATTTAAAAACGGCCTGATAAGCTGCCAAAATATATGTTGTTCGGCAACAGTAAAATTAAATTTTATTATTTTTTTGGCAATGTGATACTTAACATTATATCGTCCAGTTGTTGGTCTGCTGTAATTTGTTCTGTCAGCGACAGCGACTATTTCATCGTCATCATCAGATTCGTTGTTGTACAAAATATCTTCTTTGCTATAGCTAGAAGATTTGTCTATTATATCGGTAGAGATTGTAATATTATCTGCGACTTTATCGCTAGTGATTTTAACATTGTCTGCGATTGTATCTTCCGCATATATTTCAGCAAGTCGTTTCATCAAATCCATATTATATAATATACTTTTATCTAATTTATTGTTATAAGATATGACTGACGAGGTAAAATATCATCAAAAGGTTAATATATTAAATTACAAGGAACTGGTTGAAGCAGTTCGAAAATGTCTGTCGGGTTATAGTTCGTATTCCGTTGACGTTATTGTTACGCAAGGTGATTCTCATAAAATATTACTAACAGCAGCAGAAAAAAATAAACTTAATGAAAATGCTTTTATAACATTAAAATTTGATCGCGATGATATTATGGCATTTGCACATAGCTGTCTTACTAAGACAGAATTACGAAATATCATTAATCATCATATCTGAAACTAAATCTATCAAAAGTTGACATTGAAGTTGCTGATTTAGTTTTGCCGTCGGCGACGTCTTTTATTGATTTACTATCAATTTTATGATATTTTCCAGCAGAATAAATTCATTTAAATTTCATTTCTTCTCCAGTTTCTAAATTTTCTGAAATAACTGATCTTCTGGGGTTTTTGAAATTATTACCGTCAGAATTGGATCCACGTCGGGTGTTTTCTTCTGGTGTAAGTAGATCTAAATTTTCTAAACGATTATCAGTTTTACTTTTGTTAATATGGTCAATAACTAGATTACCTGAAATAGCGTTATTAAAAATTTCATAAACAAATCTATGTGATAGATAACTAACAAAATCTGTTTTAGTTCCACGTACCTTCACAAACAGGAATCCGCTATTTTTCAATTTTCCAATGACATTTTTTGTTTTTACATGTCGAATAATTCCCTTATCATTTGCTTCGTAAAGATTAAATACAGGGTGCGGTTGAAATTCATCTTGTAATCCTAAATTTTCAATATTGTCATCGCTAATCGAGCCATTTACTCTATAGACTCTTTGTCCTTCTGGAATATCATCACAGAACAAAGTATAAATAAAATCTTTTCTAAACATTTCCGTTCTCTCAGCATTATCTCCATTTACACTAATCCTATAACCCGCTGGTGTTGGTTTTCCTATAGATTTTTTAGATTTTATGTTAATAACCGAACCTAATGCATTTCCAGCGTAGAAGTTATACTTCGGATGAACATGATATGCTTCTTGCTCCTCTGCTGTCAATCGAATGTATCTCAGATTTTGTGTCATTATACTATAAGGATTTTATATCTCTAATTGTTGGTTCAGCTGGCGTGCAGTGAGTTATCGAACAATCAATTAAACATATAATATTACACTATTATATAGCAATGCTGAAATTACGTGATATAGCCAAGAAGAGTCTTATTGGAGAACCTGAAAAAATAGCGACTGCCTTTACAGGTTTTGACAACAGTTATCGGTTCGATAAACAAATCGTACTGGTAAATTTTACTGCAACAAATCTTTATCATTTGCTAGAGTCAACTGTAAAATGTGAACTTGAAAAACATAATAGCATAAGACTACTGGTGCAATATCATATTATATTTACAAAGCTACTTGTGACAGAGGGATCGACTGACAAGGAAATTGCAGACCCTTACATTAATGCAAAATCAAGACGTGTTTTGCTCGGGACTGATCTTTTGTCACTAGCTGATGAAATACACCAAGAAATTTGGAAAAAGATAGAAGAATTTACCGAATTGGGTTCGGGTTGGAAGTTTGAAATGATCGAGGAAATTTTATTTCACACAATAAAATATAACGTATTACGCGGTAGTTCGTATATTGATTTGCCACCAAAAATAAAAAATAAAAAATGCTGTATAAACGTAAAGAACGTCGATAACAGATGTTTTCAGTGGGCTGTTCTTTCTGCGCTATTTCCAGCAGAAAAAAATGCTGATCGTGTTGACAAGTATATTAGTCACGTATCAAAATTAAATTTTAATGGCATCGACTTTCCAGTTGCAGAAAATCAAATACCAAAGTTTGAAAAGCAAAATATTGTTTCAATAAATGTTTTCGGACTAGATGAAATGAAAAAGAAAACGTATATCCGAGATACATTTCAGAAAAAGCTTCACAATCGACAATAAACCTGCTGTTTTATAAAAATCATTACGTTTGGATTAAAAACTTTAATGGACTAGTTGGCGGACAGTATAATAAACGAAAGAAGAAAACGTTCTTTTGTTATCGCTGCTTGCACGGTTGTACGGACGACGAAATATTACAAAAGCATTTGCAGTACTGTAGTGACGTACAACGAATAACGATGCCGTCTAAAAAAGATAGCGTGTTACAGTTTGTCAATCACCATCACAAACTAAAAATTCCTTTCGTCATATACGCTGATTTCGAATGCTTACTTCAGCCTGTACTTGGCGTAGAAAATAATCCTAACCAATCGAGCACAAGGAAAACTCAAAACCATGTTCCGTGCGGAGTAGCGTATAAGATAGTTTGTTGTGCTGATTTGAGATTATCCAAACCAATCAAATTATATCGTGGTAAAAATCCAGCTGTCTGGCTTCTCAAGCAGTTGATTAGCGAAGTTGATCATATATTTAATCGTTTGAAAAGAGTAACTCCAATGATAAAACTGACATCTCAAAAAGAATCTGATCACGAGCAAGCAGAATGTTGTTATATTTGTGAAAAAGCTTTTGATGATAACAAAAAAGTACGTGACCATTGCCATCTCACCGGACAGTACCGTGGAGCGGCTCATGATCAATGTAATTTAAAATTTCATGCTCCAGATTTTATTCCAGTTATTCTTCACAACTTTCGAGGATATGATAGCCACATTATCGTAGAAGCTTTTGGTGATCCTGACGTAAAATCTCGCTTAAAACTCGATAACGTAATCAAATGCATTCCAAATAATTTTGAAAAGTATATGTCAGTTACGCTAGGTAAGTTGCGTTTTATTGACAGCCTGCAGTTTATGGCAGCATCATTGAATGAGCTGGTAAAAGGTTGTAGCGAGTTTTATAACTTACAAGATTGTTTTGGTGATAAATTTAATCTACTGACCAAAAAAGGAGTATTTCCGTACGAGTATCTCGATGATTGGAGTAAATTTAATGAAACCTCGCTACCTGACAAGGACAAATTTTACTCACAACTTAAAAATGAAAATATAACCGATGATGATTACAAATATGCACAAGATATCTGGAAAGAATTTGATTGTAAGACGTTTGGAGATTATCATGATTTGTATCTAAAAACTGACGTCTTATTGCTGGCGGACGTATTTGAAAGTTTTCGAAAAGTGAGCTATAACAAATATGGACTAGATCCTTGTTGGTATTATTCTGCTCCCGGGCTGTCGTGGGACGCATTGTTAAAGTTTAGTAAAGTAAGGTTAGAATTACTGACTGACGTTGATATGTTCAATTTTATCGAAAAAGGTATTCGAGGCGGTATTAGCGTGATAACAAAAAAGTATGCGGAAGCAAACAACAAATACTTAAAAGAGTATAATCCTAATCTTCCTTCGAAGTATATAATTTATCTAGATTGTAATAATTTGTACGGTTATTCTATGGCAGAACCAATGCCTTTTGGTGGATTTCGTTGGATCACGGCTGAGCAATTTCTATCAGAGACAGAAAAAAAGATACCTGACGATGTTTCGTACTTCGTTGAAGTTGATCTCGATTATCCAACTTCGCTACACAATTTACACAACGATTATCCTTTCTGTGCAGAATCGATGATAATAGATTATAGTACATTGTCTCAAGAACAACAAGCGTTAGCATCACCAAGACAAAATTCTATGGTCAAAAAGCTAGTGCCAAATTTACTCGATAAGAAAAATTATGTTTTACATTACAAAGTTTTAAAACAAGCAGTAGATGCTGGTCTTGTTTTGAGAAAAGTTCATAGAGTTTTAAAGTTTAATCAGTCGCCGTGGATGAGAGGTTATATTAACTCGAACACTTCTAGAAGAGCTGCAGCAAAAACTGATTTTGAAAAAAACTTCTTTAAGCTCATGAACAATTCCGTTTTTGGTAAGACGATGGAAAATATTAGGAAACGCGTAAATATCGAGCTAGTTAATGATATCAATCGCAGAAACAAACTTGTGTCAGACGATGATTTTGTTAGCATGAAAATTTTTAATGAAAATCTTGTCGCGATACAAAGAAGAAAAACAAATCTAAAACTAAACAAGCCGATTTACGTTGGAGCTTCCGTGTTAGACTTATCAAAATGGCTGATGTACGATTTTCATTACAATTTTGTTAAAAATCAATGGCCGTCCAGTAGACTATTGTTTACTGATACCGACTCGCTCGTGTATGAAATTGAATGTGAGGACGTCTATGAGGATATATATGATAATCGACATCTGTTTGATCTTTCCGATTACCCTCGTGACAGTAAATTTCATGACGACACAAATAAAAAGGTTATTGGTAAGTTCAAAGATGAAATGAACTCGAGCACCATCAAATATTTTATTGGATTACGCAGTAAAATGTACGCGGTATTGCTAGATAATAATAAAATAACGAAAAAGGCAAAAGGTCTGCCTCGCGATTTTGTTAAAAAATTTATGAAATTTGATGATTACAAGTACGCGCTTGATGGCGGTGTTAGTTTTATAAGAGCAATGGCTATTCGAACGAATCATCATAAACTCGAAACAGATGTCATTATCAAACGCGGATTTAGTAATTTTGATGACAAACGTTATTGCGAAAATGGAGTAGATACATTTGCACTTGGTTATTGTTTTGATGATAGATCTATACTCGATATTATATTCGATGACTAAGGTATGAAATTTTATCTAAACTTTATAAATAATCTTTGAAAATTTGACAGTCACAAATAGTTACAATAGCAAGATCAAATATCTAATGATGAACGGCAAACAGTTGACAGTTGAAATTAATAATGAAACGTCAGGTATATGTTTTGCCGCAGTTTGAGACAAGCTAAAACTTTCTCTTACCAGATCTGATGACAGCGAGTATTTCAATTACCTCGAACAATTGAGCCAGAAGTTGTTAGCGGAATTTAAAAACTTTCATAATGCGATCAGCCAACAAAAATATACTAAACTTACAATCGATCTTGATCGATCAAAAATATATTTTATTGACAAAAAATATCCTCTTAACAAATCGCAAATAAAAGATTTATTTGAGTCTCGTCGCTGTGTGAGCGGTAAAGTAAAGTTTAGTCTCTACTATCGTGATGATGAAATATTTCTAATATCAACAGTAGAAACATTGATAATTGGTGATGAGGTATAAATACTATATGAAAAATGCCACTTACTTGATTCCGCTCGATGAAGACGTCCTCTTGAAAGTGCCTCAGAAGGAAATTTTACCTGCCTTATATACTAATAGATCTGCGCGGGCGTTTTTCTAGAAATTCCATGTGATTATGACATTCTAGAAATTCCATGATTATGAGTCATTTTGCGTGGGCGTTTCTGGAATGTTCTAGAACATATTACCTGGCTTGGCTAATAAATGTATTATTGATTTTTCAGGCTGCGTACATGAGGCAATATCTGTTACAAGCAAAACACTGTAGAGTATTGATTTTCCAGACTGCATTACTGTAGTAGTCTGGGGATGAGCCCATTTAATCTCAAAATATATTTGAGCTAGAATCCGCCTTTAAAAAAAAAAAAAAATCGTTTGGGGTGGGAATTTTAGGTCTCGAGAGAGTAAATTTATATTTGTTCTGAGAGAGGGAGGGGGTGAAAAGAGGTCTTGAGCTAGAATCGGCCTTTTCCCTTACTACTCATCTGAGGTCTTCATTGCTCGCTTACACATCAATAAACCTGATATCAATGATTAATCGATTTCCTAAGGGTGCGGTTAGAGTCGCCACAGATTCATTTTATATCAACGAGTCAAACAAAGGCCTGCTAGATATAATAAGCGTAGACGAAGCTCCATTGGGCAATGGCGAGTAAAAATGAGGTAGTATGTAATTATTCTGGGTCTGCAGATTATAAACCTCATCCTTGGTATTACAGGAATGGACAATTGTCGTAACTATCATAAGCTCTATCGGTTCATGATCCCGTGTCGCGACATAAAACGGTTTATCCTAATGGTCCTGGTGGTTCTGGTAAAACTACAAGTGCGTTAAAATTGTTTAAGTCCGATAACCCCACCGACATGATAGTGCTAACCCCAACTCACCGACTTGTCAGGGAGATGAAAGAGAGAGAGGTGTTAATTCTCCTACTTATCACAGTTTCTTTAGATGGCGCGGTGATGCATGGACTCCAGTAAGAATGGCAGAGAAACATATTCCTAAGATGATTATTTGGGATGAAATATGCACGGTATCTAAAGTTACTTTAAAAAATGTTTCTTTTTTGGCTATCGACAAAATCAACGGCGATTTTCTTGTGCGGAAATTATGGTCAACCTCCCCCATTCAAAGGAGAATTGCCACACGACTGGCTAAAAGAATATCATGATTATTATGGGGAAATGTTACAGGACCACATGGCTATGGATGAATTATTGAAGAAGTTAAAAGCAAGGATGAGACTTAAATCTAACAAGATTTAATGTAAGATGATGCGTAGTGAGATTCCCGATACTGCAATTGATGATTTCTCGAATTTGTGGCGCCTTAATGATCTCATAATAGCATCCAGAAAAATAGTTGGTGATTAACTTCAAAATAAAGTATTCTCACTTCGTAAGGAGAAATTTCCAGAGGTATTAGTCCTATTATGTTATCGCCCAGCAGATTTCCGCAGACAGAATATTGACGTTGAGATTCCGGGATCCGTTAAGAAGCAAAAACTCGTTCTTAATGATATTGTTGTTGTCACCGCTGACGATGTTGAAAAAGCTTTAGCATGGCCATAATGCTGGGCTCTAGGATATGCAATAACAATTCACTTATCGCAGGGACTAGTAATTTCAGATACCAATAGTTGGATTGTCAATGATCGTGTCGAATGATCAAATTTAGTGTATTTGGCAATATCGAGAGTTACAAAAATATCTCAACTACACAGGATGGTGTATACTGTGGAAGATAATCAACCTCAGAAAATTAACGAAACTACGGTAAGGAAGAAAATTGGCTGGTCATCAGCGAAATGACAAAAAGCATAAACGCGAATTTGATGCTTACCTGTCTTGACTGTAACAGACGTAGGGGCACTAGTGCCTTGGTTTGTTAGCAAATCCATGCTGGCGGCAAATGTGTATTTTTTAGAATTACCTGTAATTGTTCATGAACAAATCCACGCTAAGGAGCCGTCGAATCTAGATTGCGTGTCTACGCTGGAAATTTTATGCGTGGTTATACTCCAGATAGGATCGGTTGCTCTTTCTTTTACCACCTTCAAGTTCACCAGGTTCATATAAATACCTGACCTACACGTTGCTGCCCAGCACGGGTCTCACCGGCGAGTGGCGCCGTTTAACCGGTATGTGTTTCTTCGCGATTGCATCGACATGTTTCATAGCAACCCCACGCGTGACTTCGTTGTTTAACGCGGCTATCACGAGATCTGTTCTTACTCAGTAATTCCTTGGTGTACTGATGTCCAAACAATCGCTCAATAAGTGTTCTATTAAATCATTCAACGATTGCCTAATCACGATGTATGGCGGTGTGTCCACGTCTGATTTTGTCGTTATGTTGTTGCATCACCGATGATACTGCACCAAGAAATTCTATACCAGGATCAGCCTTTTAGCAATCGTGCACATTGTAAAGGTCCACGTTGATAAATTCGTTCAAACGCGGCTACAAGTTCAGTTGCTGTTTTAGCTGATAATGGTTCTGCTTCCTTGCATCTACCAACAACGTCGACGACCGTCAACGCGTATTTGTATGTGCGTCCCTGTCTTGTACGTGCTGAGCCAGTTTCAACAGTGTCATGAGGTAAAAACAAAATATCTGCCTGACGATGGGAGTGCTAACGTCAAACCGTCCATATTGAATCGTTTTAGGTGGTGGCAGATAAATATGCCATATTGCCTGCCGGGCCAGCCAGTCTACGGCAACATCACGCGCGACACCCGCTGCATCAGCGAATTTACTAATTGCCGCTGTGCCTTTCCAGTATCCTCTCGGACTATGATAAATCGACGTGATGGTTTTCGCAACTTTCTTTACCTGCTCCGCAGTTTCATGTGTGGTCTTTATCAGCGGCGCAAGTATTTGTTCAAAACCAAAACCGTTCCGGTGGCCTAGTGGTTAGAGCGTCCGCCTCGGACGCGGGAGGTCGCGGGTTCGATCCCCGGCCGAGTCATACCAAAGACTTTAAAAAATGGTACTAACAGCTGCCTCGCTTGGCGCTCAGTATTAAGAGGTTAGTGTTAGGACTGGTCGGCCTGGTTTCAGGATAATATGACTGGGTGGGACATCATGCCACATGTCTGCGGCATGATGCCCCAGTGCTAGACATCGCTATAAACTGTGACACTGCAGACATCTTAGCGATATGACTGAAAAATTGCTAAAGCTACGTTAAAAATCTAAATCACACACACAAACACATTTGTTCAAAACCATATATGAGATCTTCCCATTGCAGTCTTTCTCAACTGTAACATATCTTTGACACTTTGCGAACGGCTATAACAATACGGATCAGTTCCCTGTGTCCTGTGTTCGCCGGCAGCTTTACACATCAGTTCCGCATACTCTTCCATGACATCATGGCATGTTTATTCAGAACTTCTCGCGACAGCACAAAATAGTCTCAATACGATTAGCAAACTGTACTCGATGGCTGTCAATAAGAAAATAATTGGCATGGCTGATTTCGAGACTATGTTGATGGAAATGAAAAACCACTGGCGGCTCAGAGTACGGATACCGGATGGGGGTGGGTGGGGTAGTGTATTTACAGACAGTAAAAGTCAAGTAATTTCCTTTTAAAACAAAAAAGTATATAAACATCAAAATAAATAGCACTCTGCGTTGTATTTGTCACCTCTCAATCTTAAAGAGGTGCATACAAGCAGTGTTCAAATCGGGGGTTGGGTTGGTTGGTTACTAATATAGGCCACAGTCTTTTACCCCACATGACTATCCTCTTGCATGGACGCCTGTTGGTAACTTTCACAGATTCCAATCCACGGTTTCGCAGGCATACACGTGTGATTTCTTATGATATGTGGACAAAGATATGGGGTAGAAGGCTGTGACCTATAACAGTAACCAAAAATCTAAAACCCCTATGTAACACTACCGGCTTAGCTGCTAACTTTACAACTGAACATGTCCACAAATTAGTTTTTGAGTGGACCCACTTTGTCCAGTTCAACCTATAGTATGTCGGATGAATGTGCACATACACTTTAAAATCCATGTCTGACTTGGGAACACATTTTGTTTGTAAAACTGTTATTTTGCACGATTCGGTCGATCAGTTATCCCCAAAACTAACAACGCCTGAAAAGTGGAAAATATATCCTTGTTGGGTACACTGTCCTCTTCATATGACAAATGCCGGACAAAACATTGTCATGTTTTAGTGAACCATTCTGCTCAGTCTAGCCTGGTAGTAGCCTATAATGGCATGACACAATCACAGGCTGCTAACTCCTAAAATATCTCGCTTCTGAATGATGATTAGTCCCATAACGCACGTTTGGAAACTTCCCCAGTAACTACAGTGATTAGTGCGTTCCTTGCCCATAGGTAGATACTGTATCCAAAAGAACAATAGGAGGCCAGTCAAAATGGTCAGTAGCTTTACCAACTGTTTGTTGTTGTTACAGGGTTTAACGCCATTTTCAGCACAAGATAGGCTATACATGGCGGCCAGTATAAATGGTGGAGGAAGAACCCGGGAAAACATCGGAAAGAACCACCGACCCACGAGAAGCTACCGGCAAGCTTTCTCACATACCCACATTGGACGAGCCTTTACCAACTGGAACGTCCTTGACTATTTCTGTGAGTCAAGAACATAACTGGATATATTTTGTTTGCCTAAAATTTCACCGCAAAAATAAACCACAATCGGACCACCTCGATTATTTCTACTATTGGATTGTCTGTAAGATTGTACAAAAAGTTGCGAATTAAAATATATTTCAATGCATTCGCAACTTAACTTCAAATTGTACTCATTCTCTAATCCACTATATTTTCTCATTTGTTGTGCAAATGTATTTGATGTTTACTAACCCTCTTTGATAAATATCTTGCCCGGGTGTTGGCAATCCACTCAAAGTTTTCCTCCCTATTGTATCAGTCATGTAGCTAGTAAATCGTAGGCTTCAGTGTCAATACTTCCAATATTATGAACAAGCTCTCTAATGTCACCATAATGTCTTTTACAGGGTGTCAGCTATATTGTAAGCTTAATCATCCCTCTTTAATTACAGTATTTAGATTACAACTTATACAGCAATTAACATACACCTAATTCATCCACCCTTAGGTAAGAACCATTTAATTAGTGGAGTTGGGGGTCTTCGATTTTCTATTTAACCGAAATATTTTCTTGCTTTTTTATCTCAAGATAATTAATTTTTAAAAAAAATAAAATAATGGATATAATATAGTGTTATTTTGCTATAAATTAGTACAAGATATCTTACTCCAGCTATTGACAGACGGAAATTTAAAACAAGAAAAATGTGTCAGATCTTTGCCCCAGAACATTAAATTGATGATGCCTAATATAATTGCCGTATACCGTGGTACGTATCGAGGTATGTTCAGAAATATTTTCCTGGCACTCAACTCTAGATAACACTCTTTGGTAGTATAACACCGTATCGAGGTCTGTTCAGAAATATTTTCGTGGCACCCTGCTCTAGATACCACCCTTTGGTAGCATAACACCGTATCTAGGTCTGTTCATGCATATTTTCCTTGGTACCCAGCTCTAGATAACACCCTTTGGCAGTATAACACCGTATCGAGGTCTGTTCAGAAATATTTTCCTGGTACCCAGCTCTAGATAACACCCTTTGGTCGTATGACACCGCAGGATTTCTGAAAAAAAATATGAATTGTGACGAGCACGATCTATCTCGGCATTATTTTTTTTTGTTGTAAATTACGCTCTTGAACCTCTGATTGTATTTCACGTGACGTTGTGCTATCCAGTGAAAAACCATCTCTCTTAGGAATCAAATGATAATGAACGGTATCCATTAAAGTTTTCGTCTGCTTTTGTAGTCCAGTTAAGGATACGTTTGTAGTGAATGACCACTGGGGTCAAGGGACTTACTGTGAACATGGAGGGTTCTGGAACTGCAAAGATCAGTAAAATCCAGGTGAGAAATTACTCTTTTAGTATCATATAGGTTGCTTTCCTTGCTATCGTTGAATTATCCCCCATATATATTTTACTAAGCAGTATGTAGAATAAGTGTTAGTTACATTATGAATATTTGTGTTTATTTTATATAAATAAATGACTAAATCTTAACTCTTTAACAACAGTTTCTTTACAATTATTTTAAACTTACAAAAATGCTCTTTCAGAAGTATGGTGTACAATACCCGCTATGGGGAGGCAATCATAGTCGGAAAGGGAGGTCACCTATATCAAACACCAATTAGGCATTCAATGAATGATTCATATCGAAATAAAAAGGAAATTATATCGATCCGCGTAAAAGATTTTTTTGATTTATTACTTCATTCCTGTTTTTAGAAACAAATTTTATATTGTCCTAATGTACATCATCAAATTAGCCCCAATGTCGCTAGGCATCCGCTATGCTCCATCATCACCTGCGGCCGCATGTGGAGGGATATCCTCAATTCACACGAGTGCGCAGAAACCTGCCTAACCAACCACGTAAATTTTTCTCGCTATTGTGACATAGCATGACCTTTCACGTCAGTTTAATGAGCCAATCAAGTTTCTCTTCCAACCAGAGACACTTATCTATCGATAAAACTGGCAGTTTCAGTGAAGAGTAGGAGATAGTTACCGTGTGTTCTTCGTGAATTGTTTTATTTATGCGTACTCGTGAAGAACGGGGAAATATCACCACAGGCAGCCATGGGTGGTAAAGGATCATAACGGATTATCGCCCGTAACTTAGGACGCCGCCACAAAACCTATAATGGTATAAACCACCCAGTATATCAATACAGATTTGAAGGTTAATTTATCAGACGAATCTTGTCGTATGGGACAAATCATTTACATTTCGGGGTTGGGGTGGGAGGGAATTTGTGATTTTTGTTTTGGAAAAACAACTGCCGTTCCCAAATAGCTTGAAAAGAATACTTTTGCTCTGATTTGTATAACAGATCAGTATATCTATCCATCATTTTAACTGCTCCCCCAACCCCCAACCCCCCAACATAAACACGAACAACAACAACAACAACAACAAAATAAAGAAAAGACATTCTGAGATGTAAAGTATCCTGGTTGGAATAAAATAACCAACCCTTTCCCCGCATAATTAAAATTAAAATTAAAATTAATAAGTCTTTATGATACCCCCTTCCCCACCCCCACCCCAAAAAAAGATCAAGATAAGAAGGGCGAGCCCAGGAAAATATCCTTCAATATATTTCTTGAGAGAAATATAGGTTTAAATTAGATGAGACGTTATCATTGGATCAGAAAGGAAGGAAAGCAAGAAGAAAACGGGGACATACAATGAATAAGAATTTCTGCCATTTTTCATTGTTTTTCTGCAGGCGTACTAGTTTCCCACAAGTGGGAGAATGCGCACATTCTAGACAAGACGAACTGGGCTTATCACCGAGTCATCACAGTGGCTGATGTCATTACAAAGGAAGAATTGACCTAGATTATAGCCAGGACTGTCAGGTATCATTAATTCATTCATTCCTTCATTCCTTCATTCATTCATTCATTCATTCATTCAGCAGCAGCTGCTGCTGATTTCAGTTAAGTTTCATGTTGTAATATTTGCTACTTTATTATTTTACAATATTTTCTCATAGTAGTCACATAATTTAAGGCGAATTATAAGTTGGAGGAAAGATGGTATAGCAAAAAATGTTACGTAAATAAATAATCAAGCTTTCATGAAGAGACTTCAATTTACATACTTAATTGAGTCTAATACGCTGCGACTAAATTAGTTTCGGGTAAAGTACACAAAGTTGAATTTGTAGGCGAGAAAAAAGAATGGTCATCATCAAAAGAGAACTTGTTGTTTGGGGTTAATTTTAAGCTCTAAATTAATCTGTATTAACATCCAGAATAATGTTGGTCACTATGAATCAAAATGTGGTGCTTTTTTTTTTTGTAGCTGTAGTGAAAATATGTTTCTCAATATCGGGGCCACAAAGGAGGGGACGACAATTCCTATATGCGAGGAACAGCTCTGACAGATGGGAGAGTGGCTTGCTGTGAATGGTGAGGCCATTATTCCACTCGGCCATGGACCTACCAGAATAACACGACAACCTCAGGAGTCTGGTAAACCTGCTAACGTGGTTTGATATTTTAGCTCTCTGTCTACGCGGTAATGATCTCAAATATTATTATGGAAAATGTGTAAGCACCGTTCATCTAAACTATCTGGCAATGTGATGCATGCAACTGCACAAGCATTTCGTTGAATTTAACACTCAAACAAATAAGCTATTTGGATAGTTATGCCTGGATATTTATAACAGATTATTCTTAATAAATATATTTCCCATGAAGAACATCAGAAAAAATATTTCGTGCCAAGATATTTATAATGACATTCACTGGTGAATTTCTAGGTACACAAACTTTTCTGTTGATTTAGCATGTGAAGTAAATAATCAATTCTTACCGTTAAATAATAAATTCTTGCCGTTATGCCCGGTTATTTATAACAGATTACCTTTAATAAACATGTTTTTCATGAAGAACATCAGAAAAAAAATGTTTAGTGACAAGATATTTATAAAGACGTTAACCGATAAATTTCCAGGTACACAAGTAAGAAGACTGTTAATGGAACAGCGGTGTATGCAATAGTACTAGACTGGTCAAGAAAGAACGTATTGTTTCTAGAGGTACCTGATCCCACGCCTGCCACCACGGTACAGTTGCTAGATTAACATAAACCGTTTTCATGGAAACCAGCAGTTGGCTAAGGCATCCTGATTGACATCCTCGTCATTCCTGTCTATGACATTCCATGCAGCTGGGCATGGGTGTTGAAGATGTTTTTATTTGAAAACATAGCAATAATCAAATGGGAAAAGGATGATAGGTTGTAAATTCTAGAGACATTTTGACCCTGAAAATCTTTTGCAGTGTTTACCATAATATTCTGATACGATTTGCAGTTGTCTGTGCTAGAGTACTAAATCTTTTCTTGTCACCCATCAGTTAATTCTGAATGGACGGAGTGAAATAGCATTGACTTGCGGCAGTACAATTCAAGCAGAAATAGAATCACGTCCCTCACATGTTCAAGAGTAACAAAGAGCAGACTATTATCCACCTAGGCCGATAAATCAGCCCCCTCACCCATGATGATATTGATTGGCGGTTTAGGGGCTGATATCACATATTCATTAAAACATGCAAAAATCTGCAGTCAGTTTTATCTGCACACATCGGTCTACATTTTATACACTTGGCATTTCTCGCGGCTGTGGAGCTGCCATCGGTTGAAGGATTCTTTGAGTGGCATGTACATTATATTTCCGGAGCAAATCCTGTGCTTGGTGACTTGTAAAACCACATGGAATAGCACAACCTTCTGTCCTGTGGCCATTTTGAATTTCGCGCTAGATATGGCTATTACCAATACCGGTATGTGTCTCGAGTGTATGCAGGTTTGTTCCAGAAAGATTTGCATGCAACAAAATTGCACATTTTAATGAACAGGTGACATCAGACCCACATATCGTCCATCAGTATCAATACAGATTTGGTGGGTTGACTTATCAGACTATTATCCCCCGTCTCCAAACACTTTTTAATTGACACGAGGACTACTTATCTGGTAACATTTGGTAATGATGAACTTTCTAGTCCTACTAAAAACCTCATAGAAATACCGTCTTTACTCGCTTATAAGTGACATCAAAATGCAACTAACAAAGATCCTGATCTGCCACAGCGTAAAGCGTATGCAGACCAGGGTATATGTTATTTGTTCTACTCATTACTCCTAACAAAATACACAGACCCAAATCTGCCGGCGCATTATGCGGCGGTAGATCTGGTTCTGTGCTGTTTGCACTTGGATTCCTCTTATAAACGAATATAAACGGTATAAATGATATGTTTGACACATTGATGGACATCCCCAAAATTTGTTAAAACTTGGTGAATCTATACAGCTTCATGCATTCCGTCCAAATATTGACAAAATATTATATGTTCACTGGATTGTTTTTTTTTTTTAAGCTAGGCCTTTTGAAAATAAAACTCAAATATATCTCATCTACACACAATTCTAAGGGAAATACAAAACCTGACTAATGGTTTTTAATGTTTCATATAGATTTTTTCGTAAACCCTTCTAATGAATTTGTAACAAATCTGATATGTTGTAATATAATCGTCTTTATTTCTGCAATCTTCCACTACCAGACGTGCCTTTTCCCCCACGAACATTTAAA
Organism: Megalonaias nervosa; assembly: GCA_016617855.1. NCBI lineage: Eukaryota > Metazoa > Mollusca > Bivalvia > Unionida > Unionidae > Megalonaias > Megalonaias nervosa. The sequence goes on along the minus strand of JAECUM010095867.1, from coordinate 87,603 downwards.
TACAGGTAAGCAGTGACATTTTTGGACAGTTTTTAAAAAATGTGACGTCATGGTGACATTTTGATACAAATATGCTATTGCAGCCTAGTTTTAAATGCTAATACTAGTTTCAAAGAAATTCATATTCAAGTTTCACAACGATTCTATCTGAAATTTATACTGTTACAACGCTATGGTCTTAAAAAAAAAAAGTAGCAGAAAAGAGCGAAAACCATAATGTTTTGTAAAATTCAACAAATAATTTATTTCCCTAGAATACAAAATGAAAATGTAAAAACAAAGAACTTACGGTATTGCGAATTAACTGATTCTGCTCAGATCTTACAGAATGAATGAATAATTTCTAGATAAACAAGATTATATAGTTCTCTAGATTACCTCAGGTCACAATTAGCATTTTCTATTAAAAAAGAAAAAAAAAAAAAAAAAATACCTAATGGAAAATTTCTTTCTGGAAGGTTCCAAATGTTTAGAAGATAAAATCTTTTTTATAATTAGTTATAATTAGAAGGTTTGTTACTAAAATTATGATATTAAATGTTGTAAACAACAGGTAGACCTGGCATTTCAGGGGGAATTTCCAGTGTTCTGGACAGATTGGGATAAACATGTCATTGACAAAACCAAAATCAATGATTCAGGTCAGATAGAAAATGAACTTAATTTTAGACAACGTCAAATCCAAAAATACAATTATCCATAGCATATAATGAATACAAAACCTAAAAAAATGCAAATTATATATATATATATATATATATATATATATATATATATATATATATATATATAATTTCAAAACTGTTCTTTTAAACAAACATATCTTGAATTCGGATGCGATTATGATATATACCTTTGTTACATTAACTGAAAACAGGCACATTTATTTTTAAAAATAATGCTAAGTGAGATCAATTTGAAAATTTTTAACGTAAAAATGTTATGCATTAACATCAACATATAGAGAACTTAAGTAAATTAAAATGATGATGAAGCTATCATAGCATTAGAAGTGTGATGACTTTGCACATCATATCCTACAATGTAACTTCTATTTTTATTGTCTGATTTTTATATAGAAGTCATCACCACTGTATATACTAGTCTATAAATCTGGTAAAACTGCAAACAACATAGACCATGATCTTTGTGTGCAATATACAATGAAGATCAGAGTTATACTGATTAGTCCTAACAAACTGCATAAACCCAGATGCACAAACTGCATAGACCAAGATATGCCTGTGCAGTATGTGATGGCAGATCTGGGTTTATGCAGTTTGCAGTTGGTTGTAACTTATTAGAGAGTTTATACAGCACTTGTTTTTAACCTCAGGAGTCAACATGGCAAATACAGCCTTTAAAATTCCTACAAAATGCTATACAAGACATATAGTCCTAATATCTCCGTACCGCTAAGTATCTAGTACAGGGGTTGGATACGGAAGCCTGTTAGTACCAGGTTGAAGTCAATTTTTATCTCGTAATTACGACTTACTATCTCGTAATTATGGCTTAGCTATCTCTTAATTACGACTTACTGTCTCGTAATTACGAGTTAGCTATCTCGTAATTGCGACTTACTATTACATAATTACGACTTACTATCTCGTAATTACGAGTTAGCTATCTCGTAATTACGGCTTACTATCTTGTAATTACGACTTACTATCTCGTAATTACTACTTACTATCTCGTAATTACGACTTAGCATCTCGTAATTACGAGTGAGCTATCTTGTAATTACGACTTAACATGTCCTAGAAAGCAACATCTGGATCATGGACATAATTTAAGTTTTGTCACAATCAGTGATCAGGATATTTCATGACCAGTTTTATCACACTAGGAGTGGGTTTCATAGCCTTTGCCCCCATCGGGTGGTGTTATGGAAGCTACTTTCAACACACATGGATGGACATTGTTTGTAAAGGTTTTGCATTCAGCTCAACATTTTTCCATATTGTATCTGGAGTCATGTAACTTGAAGAATGTAAGAGTGGATGCATCTTGACAAGCACTACGTCCTCCTTTCAAAATTAGGACGCTGTGTGTCACATGTAACATTTCAGATTTTGGTCAAATGTATTGTTGGAAGTTTATTTCTAAAGTTCAGCTAATGTTAGAATCATGAGACAATGTGTCCTTCATTTCACATGTTACTTGCATAGGTTAAGAATTTTGCATTTAAAGTCAACTCGTGACCACATAGCTTTTTATCCTCTGTATTCATACTGTCACACCTTTAAAAATGAAACATTGTGAGATGATGCATCTTGATGAGTGTTACACCCTCATAACATAAGATAGGTCACTGCAATCCATATTGAATGCTTCACAGACTTTGGTTCAATTTTCACATTTAACTGGTTTAAAATTTAAGTTTTTATGTCGAGCTCATTATTGTATTGGTTTTTTTTTTTTTCTTCATGCTATATACATACTATTCTATCCAAATTCAGTACAGTTGTTGACTGGATGTATCTTGATAAATAAATAATACATCCTTGTTGCAAACAGAGGTTTTCTGTGACAAATATTTCATGCTTTAGTGATTGTTTAGAAATTTTGTGTTTCAAGTTCATTTTGTGTTTCTAGTTCATTTTGTGAAATTTTGTGCTTCAAGTTCATTTATTGGGTGCTGTTTATGATAAGATCATGAAACGTTATAATTGCATGCTTCTCTGTTAGAAGTTCACCTTTATCATCGAAGATCACTGTGACCTTCATTTTATGCTTTAGTGATGTGTTAAATATTTATATCTCGGTTATAAATACATGGGCTTTTTCTATGCTATGTACATCTTAGCCTGCACAGAGGGCCCTTTCTGATCATGCACTTGAAATTAGTTATAAATATATTTATTCATTGGCAAACTATCCATATGCCTGGTTAAAATTCATGTATTATGATGGGTTAGGCCCAACAGGTCAACTGTGTATTGCTTATGAATATAACAATTAGATGATCGGACTGCATGCATGTAGCATGCTTTCTATGTAAGGTCTCAACAGTAGTGGGTTTTTCAAAGTAATTGCAGATGCATTAATGATATTTGTACTTTTGGCAGTAACCCTCAGCCCCTGACTTTTACCCAGTAATGTCTGGATTCAAAAGTGGGTAGTAAACAGTAATTGAAAAAACAGGCAAACAAAAGCAAAGTGGAATTACTCAGGTTGTTATCTACTCATTATAGTACCTGTATTTTCATATACACAATTATGTTATTTTTCTGTCTTTTATTCTTGTGTGTCTTGTATGCCCAGTAGTTATGTAGGTAGATCTATGGTTTATGGGCACATCAGCACAATACTAAACAGAAAAACAATAGAAAAGTAACCAACATTTTATTGTCATGATTACTCTAGATTGAATTAATTTTCCACCAGACAATTAATGTTCATAGTGGAGATTATTAAGCCTTGGTAGAGGCAATTGTTGATCGAACTCAGGTTGATCCATTGCAATGATATCAGTACATGTACTGTTGAAAACTGGGTGATATCTTGTTGGTTCATCAGCAATGAAAATTCTCCTTTCTTTAGGATTGTTATATGTGATTATTCATAGTGACTTCCAACTTCACATTTAGGATGTTGTCAGGAAAGGAAAAGGATATACTTAACCAAAATTTGAAACTTAAATTGGATTAAATAGGGGACACCTGGAAGGACTCTAGTTTGCCTGGGTTCCAGAGATGATCATTCTTATAGTGTTTTTAAATTGACATACACTTTACTGTTTACAACAATTTCATTACCATATCAGCAGATCAACATTGCATTAATTTGAATTATTATTACCATTCAGCATGCACCAGACTCTTACAGCTTTCACTGCTAGAAATATCAAGCCAGATTTTATGTTTTTGAATTGTTGGTATTGAATACTGTCAGTTGTTTAATTCAAGTGATTATTTTGCTAAATCTTTTTATTAAATCACCAATGTCAACAGAGTATTGGGGTGACAGTAAGCTCAACGGAGAGCTGATTCTTCATTTTGTTTAATATTTATTTTCATCTCAGTTCTTTATATCCCTCAAGCCTCTTGGGTACACACAACTTGTCGTGGACATTATGACATTTATGTGCAAGAGCATGAACAAATACATTGGCAGTGCATTTGTATCATTCACACATGTACTGTTGAGAACTAGTTTAGGAAATGATTCTACAATAATCATGGATTCTGTCAGTGATCTAGAACATGAGATTTTGGTTGAAAGTTTAAAGTTTTGACAACATGTAGTTGTGATAGTTGTTGCAATGATGATGCACTGAGAATAATTCTTTGAGAGGACGAATGAGGAATAAAAGATATTTAAATCATATTGTCATTTTGTTTTAATTCTTATACATGGACATACCTTGGATACATGTTATTTTGTTCAAAGAGTGCTTTGATGGTGATTGTAACACAAGTTTAAATATCATGGTTTTAAATTAGTGTTGACAAGTCTTGAGGCTTGAAGTGTTCTACTTTGTCAGGTTAACAGGAAAATGTGAATCAGACATCATGGTTAGGCCACTTTTGAGCATTTGCTTGTACTAACATGTCAAAATCCAGGACAAACTAATGCACAAAGTGATAGTTTTAAACAAGGTGAAAATTGCTTAAAGCTGTACTATCAAACACTTGATGCCAAAGAAAGATGAGAATACATGCACACAGATCTCTCTTGTTCGTTAAAGACACACAAAAAAATTCCACTTTTCCAAAAAGTGTGAAGAGCATATATAGATTATCATATCTGCCTGTCCATCCATAGACAGTATGTATCCATAACAATACTTGAGTTTACTGTAGATTTTTTGTTGTTGTGTTTAGTTTAAACCTTACACTTGCTTTACCCATAGATAGAGGCAGAAGCCCATTGATTTGATGAATGCTAGGTCTAAGGTCAAGGTCTGAAAATAGGATATAAAGGGGCAGGTCAAGTTTTCTTGGCCCAATTTTGTCAACCTTCATAACAAGACTATACCTAGGCAGGGGCAAATTCTATTGATTCAAAGGCAGAGAGGTGAAAGGTCAGTGCCACTGGAATGCACATTGCAATATTTGTTGTTTCTATTCGACAAGTCAAGATATCCTCTATTCAATTATCATCAGATTTAATATATAGTCTACACTTGGGCAGAGGCATCTCCCTATTGAGCATTGGGCACAAAGGTCAAAGGTCAAATTCACTGGAACTAAAATGTATTGTGGAATCCACATGAGGAATCCGCTTTCTTAAAATTTAACACAATTTTCAGCAGCCTATGGTTACATTACCTTTATGGAAAGGTAGCTTTACCATTGATATACCAAGGGTCAAGGTTATTGCACTTGAAATTTTGTACTTGGTTTCTGCATAATTAACTTACATGGACCCAATTTTCACTAAATTAATAAAAATCCTAATCAAATCTTGGGGAAGAAAGGTTGAACATTGATCTTACTGAAATTGTATTTTTTTTTTTTTTTTCATTTTGAAAATCCACAGACACGCACACACATACACATGCTCCAGCTGAACAGCATGAACAGCTTTTCATTTCAGGGAGGTCAACATTTAAAATCTGAAAGTGATTGCAGTTGAGGTTTTGATTTTGCTCATCCATAATGGTATCATGTCAAATAATGACAAGTCAAGGTCATTCAGATTTGTAAAAAAAAAAAGGAATCATTAGAAATACAGATGTATGACATATATTCCGTATTTACTAATACTACAGCTACTACTACTGCTACTACTACTACTACTAATACTACTAATGAGAATGTTATGTATATCTATATTATGTGTATTCTTTTCATTATAATAGTTTTTGTAAGGGTAATTTGGTTAATGACATTTTTAATGCTAATATCCTATGAACGGGTTTGTACTGTAAGACGAGTCATGTATCAAATGCGTACATTGATTCATTCATAAGTTCCAAGGTTGAATCAAACTATAAGTATGTGTAAACATCAGGTGATCCGTCAAGAACATGAGTTCTAGTAAAAGGCCTAGCTGTCCTAATTTCCTGATTAGCCAGTGTAAATCAGCTGATCTTTTTACTTGTAAAGTGATTTCGAAATATCAAAATTATTCATTCTAAGCCTCGTATTGCATTTATATCTACAGTGAATGTTAGTATTCTATATAAGAGAATTGTTACTTAAAATTAGGCATTCTTAGTAGCATTGTCAGTCTTGGAAGAGTTTTGCATTGAGAGGAATTTATTTATTTCATTTAATCATTTATTTGAATTATAGTGCTATAACATTCATTTAAAGACTATTTGGATATATCACAGCTGTACGAAATTACTGTGAATTCATTTAAAGACTACTTGCATATATAGCTGTATTGGGATTATTGTGAATTCATTGAAGGACCTTTTGGGATTATATCATAGTGATTTCTTCTGTACTGTTGACAAATCAGTACATTACAGATTATGATTCGGAGTAACTTTGGAACTTATTCGGATTACTCAGAACTTGAAATTGGTAGAACATTTAGGACTTTAGGAATTCATTCACCATACTGAAAGTTACTTTTAATTCTTTCACTTTCTATTTTAGGGAAATAAATTAATATATTCAATTATATAAAACATGTTGGTTTGCTCTTTCTTATTACTTATTTTAAGACCATAGATGATAACAAGAAGAAGAAAGAGAAATTAGAACCCTCATGGAAAAATAACAGTGTTTGTCCTCCGGTTTACCCATGACAATCTAACCATTTAATGCAGTTTTTGTATTTAATTATATCTTAGCTATGCATTTGGGTGAAAAGTTTTAAAACTACTTAAGTCAAACTGGGTCCAATTATTATTGTTCTTTTCTTAGGGTTTAACTCCATTTCTTGGCGCAAGATAGGCTATACATGGCAGACAGTATAATATATCTATGTGTACTGCGAAAACCCAGTCCATGTAATCTATTGTAAGTTAATATGTGAATTAAAGTTTCAGTGATCACCACAAAATTATGGACCTAAATATAAGCACATAGTCGCAAAATGTAGTCAACGTCATATTCAGTTGCAATGACGAACTTTCCAATAAAAGTCTTGCGAAAAATTGATCTCCAGAAGTCTATACAAGTGTGTGAAATTATAACATTAATTCCTTAGCGATCTAGTGACCATCATAAATGTAAACAAATTTAAGGTTTCGTTTTCTCGACAGTTATAAGTCTTCTACTGCAGCATATTGAATATGAGGTGCTTGGATCTCCGCTTAAATCATCTGGAGGGATATGATGTCATGCGTGATGAAAGATAGAATTTTGGGGTGGATAAATTAAAAATGCAGTTACTTTTCCTTTCATTTTATGCATGTATGATTGTTCTCGGGGTGAGTAGTATTTGTCTAATGATTTGTTTGTACCATCTCTAAAAGTATCTACACGTACGCAATTTATACATGAGCTAACTTTACCAAATTTCTCTTTCAGAGTGAATTTGGAGTTATTTAAGAAGATAAAACAACTATAGATGTTGATTTGTGACCAAATGTATACTAATTTTACTCTTTTTTAATCCTAAATGCAGGTAACAAAAGTGATACGGACATACAGAGGGAAACGATAATCCCTTCTACCCCGTTATTCGTAAAAGGCTTGGACAATATTACTGATCAAGGACACCAAAAGTTAAAAAAAAAATTGTTCTAAAATATCTCTGTTCAATGTCTGACAGACACACATACAAAGAGTGTGAAGCATTTTATAGTCTGACATGGTATATTCTGGTGCTATTTGCTCAACTTTCAACCTGCGGGATAATTTGGGAAAACGTCTATTGAAGCAAAAGTTTGTGAGAAATAAAATATGGAATCATATCATGTTTCAGATGTTAAGTGAACAGGATGAGAGGCTATGAAAATATAAGTAATAAGTGGGGAAAATGTAAAGACCAGAGTGGTGCACCCTTGAATAAAATATGATTGGACTTAAAGATGCGATTCATGCACAATTTTATTTTTATGTCATACAGAACACTCGTTTAACATTTCATTTGTTCAAAGAAGACTAAAAATAACTCGTATTTAGGTCTTTTATATATATATATATATATATATATATATATATATATATAGAGAGAGAGAGAGAGAGAGAGAGAGAGAGAGAGAGAGAGAGAGGCAGGCCCATACTATGTTTCAGTTGCATGCTGTTCTTCAAAACTTACATTGCGAAAACGAAATTTATCTTGCAAGTGCAAACTTTTAAAGTCACAGGGTCAACAACTCAATCGAATTTTGGCAAGAAAGTGAAAATTTATCTTCAGTTCGTTAATCATAATCAGTATATAAAAAGCAAAACGGAGATATTTTAAAAATTATAATCATCCAGTATTTATATATACATAATCTTTCTTGCATGAATATATGAGATAATATATACATCACCATTTAATTCTCACAATGTTTTGACGTTTAATACGATAGACACACTTTTACAAGTCCGTCCGACTGTAGTGTGTTTAATATTGATAATGTTGATTGGACAAATTATATTTATACATTTAATAGATTGAATAGCGCGGATCGCTACGAACCCTTAGAGAGAAAAATGTTTAAAGACAGCCTTAACAGAAGAAAGTTTTCATATACGTATGTGTCCCGTTATATAATGAAAATTCTGCCGGTTTTCAACGTAGTTTCCAAACTTTTTTGCTGCGAAAGCATCACAATGTCATTTTAACACGTTCGTTACCAAATTTTACTTCACGTTCTATTAAAAAGTTTGTAGCTGTCGTGCTAAACACACTTTGTCATTTTTCTCTCTGATTGTATAAAAGGGAAACAAGAAACCAAAAATTAGACATTTTTTTTTTTTATTTGAATAAAGAAGTATATGAGCAAAGTACACTTGGCTAAGTAGAGATATAGCGAAGTCTCATTTGAAGATCATTTAGTGTCAATCATCTGATGCAAAATAATAAGGATATTTCTCATCATAGAATCACAGTAGTATTAAAGCCTTTATCGTCACAAATCCACAAGTAACGTGTTTCGTACATTACAATACAACTGCAAAGCAACGTAGATATTTGTAGGCGATGTCCATCCTTTTTCTTCCATGTAGAGAGTACAGATATTAAATACATCTCTGTCACATGGATATTCATCTCGAAATGCACATTTTTCTGGACAGATTTCTATTTGGTCTTCGTCCAGTGACTGGAGGTAGCTCCGGGTTCCATAAATCATTGGTAATTTGTACATCACAACAGGTCGGCCATTTTTTGCAATTTTGGTTTTAGGTCGGCCTTATACGATGCACATTCCAGACCTGGACCATGCTATCGATGTCATTCTGCAAAGAAACCGGTTGTTAATTGGCATTTCTCTAGTGGAAAATACCAATTCCCATTTTAAGAAAAAAAAAAAAAAAAAATACTATTTCAAACATCATAATTTCTCTGGCTTGATATTTATTTTAAACTTTCCCGCTTGTCTGGACGTTAATTTCATAAAGTGTTATGTGTATGCATCTCTCTCTCTCTCTCTCTCTCTCTCTCTCTCTCTCTCTCTCTCTCTCTCAGCTATCATTGTTTAATAATTAAAGACATGGATATATTTGTGAATTAGGCATTTGGGGCTGGTGTTGTTCTTGAAATTGATGTGAGGCATGTATGCCTCCCATAGTTATTCTGCAGCATGTACATAGTGAAGTACCAAGAGTCGGCCAGGAAGAAGAGCTAGCCACCCACAGCAGTAGACATATGGGTTCAAGGCATGTAGAATATCTCAAAAACGGCATGGATGGCAACTATTTTGCACAGTGAGAATTACATGGCGTCAAAAATGACTTTCGGACACGAAAAATGCAGGTATGAATTTGGGGTTGGAGTGCATAAACTTCTTTTGCTATGAACTGCCATTGACTTCTCAGGTCAAGTGAATAGTATTCATATGCTTTGTTTTTAATACAGCTGTCCAAAAATATGGACCTTTTTGACGTCTCTTGTATATTTTATTTTACCATTTTGTTTTATATTAGGCAGGAAGATGCGACATTCAATTTGTACATAAAAACTGTTCCTTGCACCCTTACCACTTCGAATGTATCATTTGTAGCACCTCATACAGTCAATCCAATAGTAAAAATAGCCGAGATGATCTGAATATATTGGATTTCTTCTTTTGCGAAGAAATTTCAGGCGAATTTTCTGTAAATTACTTCGGCGACGTACATCCAAGGCATAATTTGCTTTGCAGAGATATTAGCGGTGGTTCTGAATGACCGGGGGGGGGGGGGGGCAAAGCAGTCGGTAGTTGTGAACTGTACCTTGTTATTAATTATAGGGTGAATTTCGTGAATTTGGGCGCACGAATGTTTACAGGAGAAACGGATATTTAGTCTTACATAACTTTCTACAACAAAACTGAAAAGTTTACATTTTTAAGATTTTCTTCCTATTTAACCTTGAATTATTTATTGTATTTATTTGCTTACATTAATTTTTCAGGAGCCGTTGTAATTAATCTACTTCAATTTGGAATACCCATTTCTATAAATATTAATCAATTCTTCACAACTTCCAATACGTGCATTCAAAAAACCATCACCATTTATTGTGACACATAAAAAAGAATATAAAAAGGACAACTCTATCTCCCTCTTTAACCTGTTCATCCGTTTGTGCGTCACTGTGATGGCACCATTTGTTGCTAACGTGATACACTCCGAGATCTGCACATTGTAATCTGACTTCTTTAATCCTTCCAAACCTCCACTCGGAGAAAAGATACATGAAGAAAATTATTTTACTTCCTTTTCTTTTAAAATCAGTTTTAACTGGACAGAAAGAATGAAGTTTTAAATAATTTTCTTTAAAATTATATCAAAGGGACAAAAATGCAGTTGTTTAAAAAATATTTTGCTTTTTTCTAAAGAATGGGACTAAATGGATTCAACTTGTAGTTTGCACAATTTCTGCTGTTTAAAAAAAGGTAGAAAGAATGCTTTTTAGGAAAGTGTGAAAATTATGTAAGTGTGAGAATAATGATAACACAAACTATAAACTAATTATAAATATTACGGTATACCGCTACTCACGAAATTATTTTATGACAGATTCCAATCACTTTTAAGAGGAATATTGAGGCAAAACAAATTTATATTTAAATGTACCTGAAGCAGGTCCATAAAACAAAACTGAATCAAGCTGATATCTATGAAATCCCCTGTGAACTGGCCGATTTCCTTCAACATTCCCAAGGTGTCAATCCAGAACTGGCAACATTGCCTCCGCAGAAAATTCCAAAACATTTCTATTCGCTGATTGGCTGTGCTTCTTCCATGCATCGAACGATAGCCTTGTTGATTACCGGAATTACTAACATTCTTTTAGATAAACTGGGCTACCTCTAATACATCAGAATGAAATCTTCTTCTAAAGAGACACAGAGTGCGCAGTATTCGTTTCAGAGTTCTCATACTAATGCATACTCCATGTATCTGGGCTAGAAAACTAAGACTTTCTGAGTAACTCAATCCCAAGTGAAAATAAAAGTTGCATATCCTTGCACGATCCATTCAAAATGACAAAAAGGTTCCACAAGTCAAAGACACAGTAAGTCGTAATTACGAGATAGCTAAGTCGTAATTACGAGATAGCTAAGTCGTAATTACGAGATAGTAAGTCGTAATTACGAGATGGTAAGTCGTAATTACGAGATAGCTAAATCGTAATTACGAGATAGTAAGTCGTAATTACGAGATAGCTAAGTCGTAGAGTAAGTCGTAATTACGAGATAGTATGTCGTAATTACGAGATAAAAATTGATTTCAACGTGGCACTAACAGGCTTTCGTAGTCGGAAACCTATTTTGCATAGCGTGACACTTTTTTCCCGATTAATTGCAAAATGAACGAGCGCGTGACACCAGTGAGAGAGTAACACTGTTAAACTCCAGATTTTTGGCTGCCCTTCGAGTGCCACACAAAACCTCTTGGCGTGCCACTTTGTGGCACGCGTGCCGTAGGTTACCGACCCCTGATGTAATACATGCACAGATTGGACCTATCAATCTCCCTTTGGTAAATGTTTGTTTACGAAAGGAAGTTAATCACTCGTACCTTCAGTGTGTGTGTGATTTCAAGAATTATCCAGTCATATCGCTACGTTGTCTGCAGTGTGGCAGTTTATAACCACTATAAACTGTCACTGCAGACAACGTAGCGATAAGACCAGCACTGGGGCATCATACCCTAGACATCATGTCCCACCCAGTCACATTATCCTAACACCAGAACGACCAGTCGTAACACTAACCTCTTAATGCTGAGCGCCAAGCGAGGCAGCTATTAGTACCATGTTTAGAAGTCTTTGGTATGACTCGGCCGGGGTTCGAACCCGCGAGCTCCCGCATCCGAGAGGGACGCGCTAACCACAAGCCCACTGGAGTGGTCTCTTTCTTTTTATTATTTTATAACAGTAATCACTGCTATCTTCTTACCTTCAGAGTATTATTTTAGAACATAATCAATGGTATCTTCTTACCTCCAGCGTATTATTTCATATCTGGGAATTTTTTCTTTGATGTGAGAAGGTCCACATCTGATAAAGGAAAATCTCAGATAAATTAAAAATAGAATAAATATAAAATATCTGAGTTAATATATTAATTCATGTGTTCATGTCAGTATTTTGATGTTATGCTACTTCAGATTTTCACTTAAGCATTTTGATATGATGCTACTTCAGGTGTTCATATTTTGACGTTATGCCAATTCAGGTGTTCATAGCAGTATTTTGATATTATGCCAATTCAGGTGTTCATAGCAGTGTTCTGATGTTAGGCTACTTTAGGTGTTCATATACCTTGATGTTACTTTAATTCAGGTGTTTATATCAGTATTTTGATGTTATACTAATTCAGTTGTTCATATCAGTATTCTGATATTATGCTAATTCAGGTGTTCATAAAAGTATTTTGATGTTATGCTACTTCAGGTGTTCATATTAGTATTTTTATATTATGCTAATCCAGGTGTTCATAAAAGTATTTTGATGTTATGCTACTTCAGGTGTTCATATTAGTATTTTTATATTATGCTAATCCAGGTGTTCATATCAGCATTTTGACATGATGCTAATTCAAGTGTTCATATCAGCATTTTGACAGTATGCTAATTCAGGTCTTCATATCAGTATTTTGATGTTCTCTTAGTTAGAAATCTTTCCTTCAGTTTAATATAACCCCTTTTATTAATTAATTGATGATATAAAATATTTATTTCAAACATGCTTGAATCAAAATTTAGTTTCTAATGCTATGATGGCATAATCCTTAAAGATTTCTTTATCATCATCATTATTATTATTAAATATATTATAAATAATACAATAATTCTGCTATATGGTCAGTCTCTTTAAATTGTGGCTAATAGTAAAACATTTGTTGGGAAACACTTTTAAATGAATTTGTAAGCAATGTGAGAGTTGTGAGATAAATAACACTTCTTAATTTTTTTGAAATATAACTTTTGACCTCTGTAAAGAATTAGAGAAATGCACATACATCATGACCATGAATCTTGTGTAATTTTATTAAATGTTTGGTAATTAGAAATTAGATTATAAAATGTTAGCATCATCACCCTGTAAATATTAACATCATGAAATATAACAACAATAAACTCATCATTATCAGAAATTGAATAAATGGTTATACAACTTCGAGTATTTATTAAATAACCAAAATGTATTATCACGTATCTGGTCTACCTGAAAATTTTTGGTGTCCTCCAGCAGCCATTGTAGACAATAATTACCATGCAAAAAAAATAAAAAAAATAAATTCAGGCTAAAGGAATCTTCAGAACCACATGTTGACTCCTTTTCTAAATAATTTTTGTGTGCAATTTTGCATCTTTATATGTTTATAACTGGACTAATAGTTGGCACTATACAGCCAGTACTGTGCTGATGTGCTGTTAAATCACTGCCTGCCAGAATGAAATTAGTGCAAAACTTAACTAAAACCAGTGAAAGATGAAATGAAGGTCATGATAAGCTTCCTTTCTTGTAAGGATACCATAGTGAAAACTGCACATATCAAGGTCAATTTCATGATTCAATGATGAACAATGCTTGAGAAATGTACCTCAAACAAAAAAGCATGAAATATGGGTAAATCTGACCCACTTTTGTGATGAGGGTAATGTACCTCTCAATGTACATCCTTTCACCAAATTTGATGCTTCCATGTTTAACAGTGGGTATGCTAGATGCAAAACAATGGAGCTTAAGGAAATAACTAAAGAATTAAAAATAACGTACATGTATATATCAAGTTAGCCACATTAGCTTTCCCCAAGGGAGTGGTGCTATAAAATCCACTTGTGACTGTTGCCTTGGATGCAGGAAGTAGTTGAAATGCAGTGAATCAGAATACAAGTTTATGATTTTATATTTGTGGATGCAGAAAAAGTTATTTTATTAACCAAAAATGTGACTGTGAAAGAGAGATACTGTACTGTACAAAATAAGAGATTTGTTGGAAATTTTTCTGGTGGCACTATCTATCAAATTCAACTGCCATCTTCGCACTGGATTCTTTTGGATTCTAAAAGTGAAATGAGAAAGCTCAAAGAAATAGTATGTATTTATAGGGTTTAATGGCACATCAGCACTGTCCCGATTACAAATTGCTGAGTAAGTTAGACATCCCATAAATGTTAATATAGAGGCAGTAAAGAGTATAATCCTTAAAATACGTGGCAAAATATCTGATATAATCCTAACTTTTTAAAAAAGTCCAAGGCCTTCCCAGTGTGAACATTATCGCAGGGCATTGCCTCCATTTGTCACCTCTTATGACGTTAATGAGGACTTGTGGAAATGGAATAGAGTGAAAAAGAAGAGATAAAATATTGAACGCCTTAACCCATTTAAACATAGATGTTGATCATTATTCGAATTGCCTAGTGTATTGGTGTATCCAAAAATATTCAGTTTCTGTGCTCAGTGTTTCTAAAACAAATCTGGGTCAAAAATAATTTCTGTTATCTGATATTGAACTCTGGTGAGAAAATGGGGTATCCTTCTTTTTGCAGATGTTCCTGAGGTTTTCTAACATTTCTTACTTGAAATCTCCTTTTGGTTTCACCTACATACTTATTCTGACATGTATAGTAACTTGGACAATTGGCTTCATGAGCCACTTTATGTTCCAGTTTTGTCTAGTTGATTATAATTTGATGGGGAATAAAACAAACATTGTTATTGGATCAAAAGTTAATACAATCAAGTCATAATTGTTTCCTCTTCATATATCATAACTGTTGAAGAAAATCTTGAAACAATCTAACCTTCATTCAGCTGTACATACCTAAGTATTACACCATTAACCTGTTAGCTCTGCCAAGTTCATATTGATTTTACATAGGTGTGATATTATTGGCTGACAAGGTGTAAACTGTAGTTGAGCAAATGTCAATCACTGTCGCATACAGTAATTTGTTGCAGTCACCACAGGTTCGGTAGGAAATTAAGCAAGAGGTGAATCGAGGGTAATTAACTGTGATGCTCTAGAGTAAATCTATGTGCATCATAAAAATACACAGGCTGGAATTTCCACGCATTAAAAATGGGTCACATTTAAATTCCAAGCATCATAACTAGAGGGTATGCATATACTGAGAACCCTGGTCTTTGTGTGCACACATTGCATAGTTAAAATTAGCAGTGCACATTTGGATCCTGTCAATTCAGGCTGTAATAAATTATGAAAAATAATGTTAGTACATCAGACATAGCACAGGACATCCTCTCATTATGGGTAACTACTTAACATGAGATATGTGTGTGTGTGTGTGTGTGTGTAACTGTGTGCATGCAAATATGAGAACTTGAATAGTTATCACAAGGGTGATTGACAGACAGCATTTGTTTAATATACTGTTACATGTGTCTATATTAAACTAAGGCTGTGTTAACTTTTTGTAGTATTAGTATCCAACCTTCTGTGCATCTGTCTGTCCATTCTCCCTGTCTATCTCAGAGTTGCAAGAATCAAGCTGAAAACCTGCCAAGTGTGCGTTTCTTGTTATGAACATGTGACATGCACTTATACTGGGTCACTGTGATCTATTTTTCAGGGTTTATTAATCACCTGAAATTTATATCTACGATAATCAATTTTCAACTATTGCCACTGATACTGAAACCTGGGCATATTTTTTGGTGTGTAACCAAAACTTATTAAATACTGTTTCAAAAAATTGATCATTGTCACTAACTTGGTTGTAGATTTTGTAGTGAGCTAAAAATGCATTCTCTTGGGAACACTAACTTGGTTGTAGATTTTGTAGTGAGCTAAAAATGCATTCTCTCGGAAACACTTTAAAAAATTCAGATAAAGAAACCACAAACAAAAGTGTTTTTGTCATTGTTTATTGGCATTATCAAAACTACAAATCTGTAGCCAATAATCAGCACAGTCACCCATACTGAATGTTTTGAGCACACAAACACACTACTGGCATATAGCCCAATTAACAAATACACAATACACACATACATGAAAAATACATAATTCATAGTTAATTTACAACCTTTAACCCTTGTCACTTAGCCTATTGAGTAAAACATGCCCTGATTTTAAGTGGATTATTATACCTGACACTCTGTATAATAGCATAAGCAAGTAATTTCATCAAGATAAAAAACATGCTTCCTTTTTTTATAAAATCAGAACCTAATAAGCTGGTCAGCATACACAGAAGAATCCATCATGAAAGAAAATCAGACCTTGTGAGGAAATGAAGGATTATAAGGAACACTGCATCTTGATGGAAAAGAGCTGCTATAAACTTTTTCTTCACTAAAATTTTGTAAAAAGTTATTCAATATATTTGATCAAGTACGTAAACAATGTGTGATTCCAATCTCTCACATTCAAAGAAGTGTTAATGCTAATGCTAACTTAATTCACAAGGCAGAATCACAAATTCCCAAAAACTTGCTTCTGAAAAAAAAATCACATAATATTCATCTATATTCTCATTTAATGCAACCCTATATACCTGGTCTCATTTCCACCAACAGTTGTCTTGATTTAAGGCTTATGTTTAAAGCACAACTTGTGTTTTGTTGTTAAATCCAGGACCTAATTTCACCAACACAAGTGTTGGGTCTAACCTTAAGGCATTTGGTTGGTCAATTTTCATTTGGACTAAATTTCAACCAATCAGTTCACTGGGTGTTGGACTTAAATACAAGTCTAGACTTGAGATATGTTGGTGAACTTCAGACCAAGTCTGATTAGAACAAGAAATCTACCTTAACTATAGCCCTTGCTCTAAAAAATCCTGTTTGAAAGTCAACTTAATTACACTACAAGTCCATGATTTTTAATGGACCTGACCCATTCCCTTATTTATCAAAGGTCAGTCTATAATTTCTAAATTCAGCTTTCAATTTGTAATCAACCTATTTACTGTCTTAGTCTGGCCATGATAAAACCTTAATTTTCCTAAGAATGTATTACCCTATCCTATCAAATGACCAAATAAAATAATATCAAATGACCAAAATAAAATAATCTAAATATGTTAATGACAACTATGAGATCATGACATAACACCAATAATGCATGCTTCATGCACTAGCACCTTTCTTTTTGTCTTGGTTTTTGCAGCGAACATTTTGATTTTAATGGAGTATGCTTGTTTAAAAAAAAAGGTAAAAAAACGTGAAAACCTCAAAACAAAACAACAAAATCTGTAAATAGCCTGGAATAGCTGGACACTTAACTGAACAGTTTTATGTTCTTTGAATTCATACCTTCCCCTAGTTTTCATGATACAGCACTGAACAGACTTCCACACGCTTGCTTTGGACAATGCTGATATTCCATTATATTACAGATACAAAAATGTTAGAACACATGATCTGTAGAAGACTAGCCACAGCGTAGATAGCTACATCTCGTTTTATATATGTATATCTATATATATAAGTACTGAACCACAATAAATAATCCATTAATATGGGAAAGACACACTGCTGTACATACATAACCTGTGAAATAATCTGGACAGTTTTAGTACTTCTTCACATTGCATTTGGGTACATTAACACACACAAGTACAAAATATGTACAGAATTCTCAAAATACACAAAGCAAGTTAGTTTCTAATGATTTGTTCAATAGAAATGTGGCACATTAAATGCTGAACTAAAATATGTACACTTGGTCGAGTCATGGATAAACACTTCAAGCGTTTTAATTCCAGGACATTTTTGTGTGTGTAAATATATCACAGTTTTCTGATGGGCAATTTAACTAATTCCCGAAATAAAGATATGTTTTTACAGTTACATGAGCAGAAATAATATGAAAAACCCGTACAAAATAATATATGCTTGCCTGCAACACAGATATTCTAGTTTATCACAATTCTGGGAAAAACTGACCCACTGAACCTATCTTTTCAAAGCCTTGAGAGTATGTGAAATTTGAAATGCTTTTCTTTCTTCTGAGAATATTTTTTTAAAGGGAAATAATACAATACCAAGGATGACAAAATTTGTCAGCTTTTTGTGCAGTGGAAAAATACAAGCATTACTTTTAACAAAAATGGATGCTTAAGAAATGCATCATCAAACGTTGGGGGCTTACAAGTACCATATATACTCACTTATGAGTCAAGTTCAACTGCCAACAATATAGGCCCTGATATGCCACAAAATAATGAGCTGGCAGATCAGGCTCTTTATTGTTTGCTTCACTGATTACTCTTAACAAACTATAAAGACCCATATTTGCTGGCATATTATGTGATAGCAGATTTGGGTCTTTGCAGTCTGCAGTTGGATTTAACCTATAAGTCTGTATATACGGTAATCAACTTAATACAAAGATACAGCATAAAAAGAAATAACTAGTAATGAAGCCGACCAGTAACCGATTAATGATCAATTATGTCTTGGCTGCAGAAAAATCCTAATGCAATAATTAATATGCATGCTAGAGTGTTAATTTTATTACCTAGGTAAAGATGAAAAGCAAACCCCTCATTCCACAAGAAAAGATGCATCAGATTAACATTGGCCTGCATTCTGAGATCAGAACTCGAGAAATATTTGGTTCATGCAAGAGCAGTGCATACAAACTGCACAATCATATCAAGCTCCAAGAAAATAACACAAGGGTCATAAAATTCTGCCAATGATCAACAATGTCCATAACTTCCATCATTTTAACCTAAAAACATAAGCCTTGGAATACTATAATAACAAATAAATACAAAACTTCCATATAAATAACAAATTGCTTTACTATTTTCTAATATCTGACCTACCTGCTTGTGTCACTATCTTGCCCATTCAAGATAAAAAGGAGAATGTGTTCTTAAACTAGTTATGTGTCCCAAGTGTGTTTTCAGCATTGTTTGGAAAACTTGACCCCCAAGATTCAACATTAAAATAAAATGCAGCCTCAGGGCTTATGAAATTATAAAACCCGGGGTGGGGTGGGGGGTGGGAGAGAAGGACAAAAAAGGAAGAATCATTCCAATGAATCAGATAACCACAATGCCATATACATTTATTACATTACTGATCAATGTCCAAATGACTGACTTCAAAAGTGCAGGAAGTTAAGGCGTGCACCTGGTAAAGTTGTTAAATCTGAAAAATGAAGGTTGATTAAATGCAACAATGCAACATACATTTATTTATAAATATGAATCCCCTTGGCAATAGAAGCACACTTGCTGTAGATAACAGTAAGCAGACTGGTATGACTGACTGATGAGAATTAGAAACCTTTCAAAAAGTAATACCATGAAGCATCAACTAAATTCCATCAATGTAAGGTCAAAGTCTGATTAGTCAAGGGTTAAAGATGCAAAGACAGTATCAAACATGGTGGAACATACAAATATCACTCAAGTGTGCAAATTTCACTGTAAACATCAAATTGAACTCATTCTGGTCAACCAAATTTGTATGACCACTGAAGCCCTATTGAATGGTCCAATGAAAGTTAAACTGGTCAAGTCATCATTCTGGCCAACCATGAAATTTATATGTCCACTGAAGCCCTACTGAATATTCCACTGAAAGTTAAGCTGCCAAGTCATTATTCTGGTCCACCATAAAATCTGTAAGGCCACTAAGGCCCTATTAAATATTTTGCTGAAAGTTAAACTACCAAGTCATCATTTTTGCCAACCATGACATTTGTATGACCACTGGCACCCTATTGAATATTCCAAGCCATCATTTTGGGTGACCATAAAATCTGTATTATCACTGAGACCCTAATGAATATTCCACTGAAAGTTAAAATGCCAAGCCATCATCTTGGGTAACCATGAAATTTGTATGATCACCGAGGTCTTACTGAATATGCCACTGAAAGTCAACTGCCAAGCCATCATCTTGGGTGGCCATACAATGTGTATGATCTTTGGGGCCCTTGTATGATCCTTTAAAGTCTCTTCAAAACTCTGTAAATTTCTGTTGCTCAAATCTTGATATCAGATATTTCTGACATTTATCTGTTTTTACTTGTACTGTTAAGGTTAAAATGAGGAAGGTCAAATAAAGTTCCATACATCTTTATTATAGGTTCTGACAACACAAGCAGCTTGCTACTTCTTTCTCTCTCATAAATTTGGATTAATGATACCTCCTCCCAACCCAGTAAAGACTTTATTTTTGTCCACTCTTGTATATATAATGATGGAAGTATCTAAGGGGACAATCAATATGGCTACCCTTTATAGATGTTATTGTATGATTTGAAATGACTTCAGCATGCAATTTGCAGCTCTTGTGGGTGTACATAAAATGATAGAAATTTCTATGGTGACAGTCAATAATGCTAACAAGCACAGTAATATTTTTTGATGATTTTACATTTCATCAGCATCTTAATATAAAAATGATTTTAAATGACTATACTGATCTTATATTTGACAATATATGATCATAAAAGTAATATGTATTTGAATTAATGATATTCATTAAATTTTACACCCTGCTTCAAAGAAAAGGATGTACATGTAAATCCATCTGAATATAACAAATTAACAAATCAGAGATCTCAAGCAAATATTTTCTTTTTTAAAAACATTTTTTTGTATTTAGGCATTATGTTTAATTCCTTTTGTACAAGTAAGTCACTGAAACCTCTGTAACTGAAAATGAATGGGAATTCCTACACTAACTCTTGTGAGTTTTGGATAAAATGATAAAAGTTTAGATCAAAGACAGTCCTTCCAAAAGGAATGAAGGACGAGTTTAAACAAAATGAAACATTTCTTATGTTGGACAAGATTATATTAAATCATTTTTGTCTGGGTAACAAACCATGTACAAAGAAAAAAAAAACCCATCATGTGCAAGAATGAATGGCAAAATCTTGTATGCTGAATGTAGAAAGTTCACTATAAACATCAACTTGAACTCATAAACTGCATGCAAAACTCTTACAATGCAGTGAAATGCAATATTCAACACTGAGAAAATGGTCTATGTACTGGACTCGATTATAAGTCGGGTCCAACTGCAAACAACATAGATCCGGATCCGCAGTCACATAATGTGCCTGCAGATCTGTGTCTATACTGTTTTTTTTACCCATTTCTATTAACAAACTGCAAAGACCATGATCCGACTGCATTATGTGATGGTAGACATGGGTCTATGCAGTTTGCAAATTTGACCGAACTTATGAGTATATATGGTATATAGACACCTAATTTGGTCTATGAATTACAGAAGATCAAGATACTAAAAAAACAAGTTTTCTGCCTCTTGAGATATTTCGTGATTGCATTTCCAGAAAAAAGAATTATCATGTTCAAAAGTTATAGATAGCCTCTGATCCTTTGAAAATTCCTAGAAAGACACAATGTCCAAAATACCAAATTTTATCACACTGACAAATATTAGCTACTGAATATTTTATAGAATCTTTCAACATATTGTCCTGTTGTTGTTCTGAGTACATATGGTACTGATTTTTCATGTACTGTATTTGACATGATATTTCCACTTGCTTAACAAGCACACACACTCTTTTCTTAGTCAAAATGTTTTTAAAGAAAAAATCTGTCACTAACCACACGTCTTGATTCAAGCATGCTGCATGGAAGGAAAGCAACTGCTAAAATCTGCCTAGATCATTATAATTTTCCTGGAACTTACCGCCTTGCATTCCTGGTATCTTGTTACCAGTTAGCTTTATGGCTTCAGTAAGTCTCACTGGAACTTACGGCCATGCATGCCTGGTGTCTTGTTACCATTCAGCTTCGTGACTTCAGTTAGTCTCACTGGAACTTACCGCCATGTATGCCTGGTGTCTTGTCACCATTTAGCTTTATGGCTTCAGTATATCTTACTGGAACTTACTGCCATGCATGCCTGGTGTCCTGTTACCATATGGCTTCAGTAAATCTCACTCGAACTTACTGCCATGCATGCCTGGTGTCTTGTCACCATTTAGCTTTATGGCTTCAGTATATCTTACTGGAACTTACTGCCATGCATGCCTGGTGTCCTGTTACCATATGGCTTCAGTAAATCTCACTGGAACTTACTGTCATGCTTTGTGAAATTCAACAAAATAACATTATTTTAAGTAAAGAGTTATGCCGAATATGGTTCTAAGGATACAAAATACTAATCTATAAGGTATTATCATTATTATTATTGTCATCATCATCACCCCCTTTTTTGGTACTCAAATATTTTCCCTGTATCCTAGGGATGCAGATATTCCTTCTTGATATGTGAATATCTTGATGACAAAAAGGCCTATGAGCATAACAAAGGTAAATACTGATTATAAACATACAGAAATCACAGGAGGTTGACAAGGGGTTGGGTAGTGATTTGTACTATAATAATTATCTCCAGTCTGTATTATGTTCCATGAACAAAAAGTACAAAAAGAAAAGAACAATGTTAAGAATGTAGAGATTCAGATTTAGTTTTGTCATTCTTTTTGGCTCTTTGGGAACTATATCTTCACTTTGGCTCTTAGGGATGAAGGTCTTCATTTTGGCTCTTAGGGAACTATATGACAGCAAAGCAGGGTCAAGAGTACTCTAGAATCTGTTTGTGGTAGAATAATAAGTACCTGTGAAAGAAAAAGAAAAAGTTTCCAGTCAATAGGCTACAAAAAATATAAACTGCAATGACAATTTTAAGGAAAACAAGAAATGAAGCTGTCAAAAGAATTCTGTATCTGTAAATACTCAAAAAGACCAATACTAAGTGACGATAAACAAAGGGGTTGATGTAGGTCATATTTACTTATTTCTTTTGATATGGTGATGCTGTACTGTTCAGGATGAATCATTACATCCAGTCTGATGACTGTTCAAACAATGGAACCCAATAAGCCTTCATAAACATCAACTGTGTACATATTCAATGAAGTGTGGAAAGCCAGGGCCTGTATATCAAGACTATCATCAAAGCATTGCTGTAAACATGTGACTTTGACCACATGGTCAACAGGGTTGGTGTAGCAGAATGAACTGTTGTAAGATTCATAATGAATCAAACCAAGTATGAAAGGAAATCCTTCAAGAGGTTAAGGAATATAAACAAATATAAAAATTTTCATTGGCTGTGACCTTAACCCCATGGTCAAATGTGCACACGTCACACAATAAAATATCCTCGCTTTGTAATGATTCATCCAAAACATGAAGAAAAACCATCAAGGGGTTTAGGAAATATAAGCAAATGCAAAGCTTCAAAGTGCCATATTTTTTACAACTGTGACCTTGACCCCAACTCAAAAGGGCAAGACAGCATGTCACAGAATTGGCTTATAATGATTTGTGCTAAGCATCTTATCAAAATATATCAAAAGAAAAAGATGGCAGTTGAAAAGTAGATGTAACAGCTAGGTTTCACTTTCCACTCAACAAAAAGTAGGTCTGGTGGATGTACTTTTGATACTGCATTGTATCAGCCAGATTTGACAAAAAAATGGGACCAATTGGTGCACTTCATTTGAAACATTGGGCTGATGGTGTGATCTTAACAGGCCAGCCTCATAATAAAATTAACATTTGCACTGTCTATTGTACATGCAGTTTACATGAAAAACCAAATAAATAACCATCTTTACCTGACTATTCTCCTCGCTGATGCCTCCAACCATACTCTAACAGTATGGGAGAAGTCAAAGTCTACCATTTTATGCCCCTATAACATCACAATCAGCCTTTTTGAAGTTTCAGCTTTCAAGCAATTTCTTGACAGCATGATAATGTCTTTCTTCTTTTTCTCACCTTTATGGAATCCAATTCTTCATCTGAAGTTTCACATTCAGTTTGACTTTCATCTCGGCTTTTGTGGGTTTTACCAACCTGCTCACTAGAGTTATCATATCTTGTTTTGTTGTTCTTGTGCATTTAGCAACATTTTTCAGCACATGACAGGCAATACAAGTCAGCCAACACATCTGGTGGAGGAAAAACCCAGATAAAAAATCCCCAAGAAGAACCAATGACCCATGTGAAGCTACTGGCTAACATTCTCACATACCCATGTTGGGTAAGCCCAGGACTCGAACCCAAGTTGATTTGTGTTGATAAAGCATTACCACCCATACTGGTCAGAGGCATTTAATTGTAGTCCAGGCTGTGGAATTTGAGTCAGGGCTTGTGATTTTTTTTTTTATAGTCACCAGCCCTGTGTCTGTGTCTAAATTTTTTATCTTTGAGCACTGAAGCTTGTACATATCATGCTTCAAAGTGTGCATTTTGTCAAATTAATGACTATTCACATGAAAAAAGACATTTTTATTTTTTAACACATTTCATGTGCAGATTGGTACTGCTGGGGTGGGGTAATGTAGAAACATCACAAACGGGTTGAATCTGATAGACTTCACAGCATAACACCTTCAAACAAAAGATTTTAATGACTGAGTTTCATTTTTAATTTTGTTTACTTCCACATTCAAACAGGAACTTTTTGTTTGGCATTGGCAAGCTTGCAGTCTAGTTTGGTAGCAGAAACTATATCCAATTTCTGATTGTCACTTAATTTCTGTTTGCAATAAACACTAATTAATGCCCAATTTACCTATTTTTTCAAACATGAATTTCTGATGCAAGTTAAAATTGTTATTAAAAAATTTCATTTTTACTCCTTTTAATTATGATTTGTTTTCTTAAAAATGTGTACTGTTTATTGTACAGTATTACAAGTATACTATACAAGTATACAATACTGTATGGGTCACCTGTCATGTAAGTTCAGTCACAGACAGTTTCCATGATTGATGCAGAACACTTATTATAAAAAGGTAATACCTGAAGTCTACTTTTTGCTGTTTGGAGCACATTTTTAGGCATATCTTGATGGCACCTCAATGATTGCATAAATATACACTACTGGGTCTACAGGTGACAGATTTTAAGATTAATTCATCCTGATGTGAAGGAAGAAAGGGAATAACATATAAATGCAGATATATTTCCTGCATGGGAAACAAAAGTAGTTCCAAAAGCGATGTGGTCACTGTGGCAATAAAAGGTGTATCACCACTGGCTATATTTTTCCTTCCACCAATATATTTCAATTCTTCACTATGAAATATATAGTAATAATGGATATAATGAATAGTAAAATGATCATCTCTGAATGATCTCATACAGGGTTAGGAGAATGGGAGAAAATGAATAGAGCATAGTGACATGTGCAATGGAAAAAATCACTTGATGGATTTTGTTCATTTTCACAAAAATGCTAATTGAGTAATCTGAACATTTAATGATTGGTGATATGAAATTAAAAGTTAAATAAATGGACTTTTTTGTATTCGCCACTTTTGGTTTATTAAATCTCTTTCTCTGTAGGTCCTTGTGTCTACTTTGCATAAATCCCACAAATGCATGCCCTGGCAGAAACAGTGATATTGTGCTGTAGCACTCCTTTAGATGAACATATGAAGCATTAAGATTGAGCAAACAAGTTTCTGTGAAACTAACCTAAACAAGAAATGTGAGCATGATCATTGGAGCATGAAAATTTTGCTATAAACAGTGTATTTTTTTAAAGGATGCATGCACATATTTATTTTCATAACTGTACATGCAATAGTGTTCCAGAAAAGTTGAGCAAGAAAAGTAGGTTACAATGACTTATTTCTGGTATGGTTGTGTAGTACAGCTTACAATGTAAAAACAGGTCTGGTGTCATGACTGTATAAACAATATAGTCCCAGAAACTCACCTACACACAAAAAGGGCACATTATCACTGATGCATGAAAAGTATGACACAGTGACATACTTTTGTTATGGAGGCTATTATACATTAAGAATCTATGAGCAGACATATTCATGACTACAAGTAACAGTTTCCTAGAAACTGACCTAAATGTAAACAAAAGGCCCATGTGGGACTGTTATTGCTCACATGGCTTACATAACTTAATTGTTGACCATTTCACCAAGCAGGCTTCTGCAGTATTGCCAGAACATAACCTGATATAAACTATCTCCAAAACATTATATCATGTTGACTTTTACCTATTTTCCCAAAAATAAAGGCATAATTAATATGCATGGTCTCTTGCTCATAATAGCACTTATTCAAGATCTTGATTATATAAACCAATTTACCAAGTTTTTTTGAACTGGTTGATAAATATAGACTCTAGAACTAGAAAGGTAACAAGCTCAGCTAATCAGATGCAGGATTTCATTGATATGCACATGCCTCACTTTTTACAGAACCCACCTTAAAAAAAGGATGATATAAAGTTATTTACCAACCTGAAACAAAATATCATTAACAATAAGATAAAAGGTAAGTTTTACTCATAAGCAAATGCATCCAACATAATACAAGATTATTTAACAACAGATGCAATATCACCCCATTAATATACATGAATCTTGCTTATTATCAAATTCCTCTGAGAACCTGATGACATATGCCCATATTTCAAGCTTGATGAACATCAGATATGGTTTCCATGGGGGCAACAGGCTTAGCCAATCACATGCAAGATCACCTTCTTAATATGCATAGATCTTGCATATATCTGAAGTCATCCAAGTTCTTGATAATCTAAACCTATATTTCATGTTTGAGTCAAGTCAAATTAGAAAAATGGACTCCAGGGTGGCAAGAAGCAATTGCTGACAGATGACAGAACACAGACGAAAGGCCATATCATAAGCTCAAGTTTGCCTTATGAAAATTTAAAAATGTACATGAAAACTGAAATGCTAAAAGTAGGTCACAGTGACTTATATTTGGCATGGTAGTATGCACATATAACGTTTTGTGACTGTATAAGCAGTAGCTTGAGAAAATGATTGAAAAACCCAAAGATGTACATTTGTTAATGCCTTCAATGACTATGACACCAAACATATAGTATAAGTTCCCCTGCACTTTAGTGCCAGCATGCAAAAACAAGTGCAATGGTCCACTGATGTAACCAATCTCACAAATTTGAGTTTCCAGGAGAACCACAAAAAACCCCCATGATAAACGCACTTGAATGGAATGATTTTCTATGAAAAGCTCCTCATGAAAATAACAAAACAATTCTGTATAACTCCTAAATCATCAACATGACACACTATTATACCCTTATCTTCTTTATTTTTAATCCATTTTTTTTCATACTAAGTGACAAAATATAACCTGAAGGTTAAAATAATACATATGTTGAATGAAGCAAAAGGTTTAAACTATTTATCAAATACAATCTTTTTGTATAAAATGAGAATATCTGGTCTTCCAAAGTATCACTACTTTTGACATGGGAGCAAAGTAATGACTCATGCTCAGAATTGCTTTGCAATACATCCTAAGTTGTGACAGAAAAACTACGTGAGCTCAGAATGAGAATACAAAATCAGGTAAGAGCTTACCCTTCACTGTTGAGCACCTCTTGTGGCATGGCCTTTGTGATCAAGTGGTCATCACATTTAAACCACTGGTCCTTATGTTGCCGAACATAGCATGTGTAGTGGCCACACTCTATTGTTCCACTATGATTTACCACAGCAAACAAGGAATACCTGTAACAGTACAACATGATGATTATAATCGATAAATGGAGTGGGTAGTAGTTTTATTAGAAAAAGTGCAAAGTCACTCCTGTAATTAAACACAATTTTCATACCCACCAATCCCTTTTCTTTCAAATGTTAAAATCTTAAAAAGATTCAAATTAGCTGCTGTGGTACACATATTGGATGTCAGCATGGTACAATAATGATCATCCATTCAGGGGTGGTAGTGATAACAAGAATTTTACTACAGTCATTGTAGCAGCCATACTGGATGTATGATGCATACAATTTTCATTTAGGTTTCATACAACATCTCTTGGTGAATACCCGAAGCTGATACAGCCATCCATTTGGAGAGGAGTGGAGATAACAATCTTTTAAAGATATGACTTTCCATTCCAAAGGAGTAGTAATAACAAGATTTCCAACACAGCTGCAGTGTTGACCATATTGGACATCAAATCAGCACCATTTTCATTTAAGATCAAATAGACACCATAAAAAATCTGGTGAAAACTACTTTCTGTTCAAGTAAAGTTTTGACAACAAGATTTTTAAGATAGCTTCTATGTCATCCATATTGTATCTCAGATTGGAACCATTTTCATGTAGAACCAGCTTGACCTCACAAGTCTTCCAGTGAAAACTTCATATTGATATGACCATCCAGAGGAGTAGCAATAACAAGATTTTCAAGATGGCTGTTGTGGTGGCCTCTTTTAGATATCAGGCTGACATCATTTTCATTTGACATCAACTAGACACCTTAAGAAGCCTTTTTTTTAAGCAAAAACACCATTTTGATATGACCATCCATTCAGGAGAAGCAGTGATAACAAGATTTTCAAGATGGCAGCTATGGCAATCATACTGGGCATCACATTAACACTATTTTCATTTAGGACCAACCAGACACATTAACAAGTCTGTGAGTGAAATCCTATGTTGATATGACCATCCACATAAGAGGAGTAGTGATAACAAGACTTTCAATATGGCTGTGATGACCATACTGGACATCAGACTGGTACCATATTCATTTAGTTCCAAAGAGACATCATAAAAAGTCCTTTAGTGAAAACCCTATACTGATATGACCATCCAATCAGGAGAAGCAGCATTAACAAAATGTCAAGATGGCTGCTGTGGAGGCTATATTTGATTAACGAACAGGACCATTTTCATGTATGACCAACTTGACCATGCAATGAACATGAGTGTAAAGATTCAAGGCAATCCTTGTTGTAGTTTAAGAGGAGTAGTGCTAATGAATGGATGGATGACAGATATCAGACAACAGACAAATCCCAAAAGCTCTTCTAGTCAATGACCAACAAAGCTAAAAAAACATTTTTTGTCATTAATGAGATACTGTGTATCTTAACTGAAGTAAAGATTATTCATGCAGTTTTACTGATTTTGAATCACATAAAAGTAATAAGGATGGAAAGAAAGACATCACACTTTCATTTTTATAGCTGTGATAAAGTTCATTTTTTAAAACATTTCTCAAGAAATATGTGCCATACTTGTTTTCACATGAAAGACTCCTGGCAGCTTCCTGCACAACTTGCAGTGAGTATCCATTGTTGTTGTTTCGAGATGAGGACATAAAAGGAGTCATATCCAACTCCTCCGGGAAAGACACATAGGTTGCGATTTTCTTGTGATAACCCGTGGAATGCTCAAATCGCTAGATAAAAAGAAAACAACAATAATATATAGGATAAGGAAAGGGGATAAACAATAGAGCTAATATAGTTACTGGATAATGGAAATGATAAATAGCTGAAAATGAAAATGCAAAAATGCATGTTTTGCAAAGTTCAATATTTTATAAAACATGAATAACAATTTTAAACTGGTTAGCAAGGATTCAGGATCTCTGCTCACATTCCAGCAAATATTTAAAATTGTCAGACCATAAATAATTGCTATTTCTGCATAGCCAATCACTTCTTTGCAGTTCATTTTTGTTGGAAAACTCTTTCTAAACGGTGTTTTCTTGCAATATTGATACCTGTGGTAATCAAAAAAGTTTTAGAAATATAAAGATTGGATCCTGTCATACATTAAAAATGTACAAGAGTGAGTGAACCTCATCTAATGTCCACCTTGACTTGGTTTTATCTGCTGCTTGCACTATATGGTCCTAAACTTTAGCAGGTAAGTTTGAACATCTAAAATTGTAAAAATTTTAAAAATTAAAAAAAAAATTGCTCAGGGTTTTAAAAAGGATTTTGCCTCAAACAAGCTTGAACTCGGTGGATTATGTAAAAATGATGTAACTCAGTATGCTGGATTAGAGAGTGGCCACAATGGACACTGCCCTATCTATACATTGCCATGACTCATTCAAAACAAGTGAGGCTCAGAAGAACTGACACACTACTGGCAGAAATGAATTTCCAGGAATCCATGATCAGTTAGTTTCTTCTTTCCTTTTATTCTTTCCACTGCTGAGTATTGAAACCACCTCTAATATTTGAGAAACTCCAACAGACCAAAATGTTAAAAAAATTCTTTTCTTACACGTTTGAGTTAACATGTTCACAAGATACATTAAGTGCAGTGGGCAATTCTTTGCATAGACTTTGACCTTGAACCTGGCTACATGGATAGAAGATTATGGAACTTGTCTCAGAAGTCATTATGGAGGTTGGATCATTTTAATATAAGAACAAGACTATATTGTAAGAAATAAGAGTTTTTAAAACAAAAAAACCCCCCAAAACATGTTACTACTGGCATCATTTCAGAAGAAGCAGCTGTAAAGAGGATTTTTCATATTTTGGGAGGTCACACTGATATTGTTTGATTTAGGATCAAGTTAAGTAGTTGTAACAACATTTTCAAGATGGCTATCATGACTATAATACTTCAAGTCTAAACTAGAAGTTGCTGCAATAGTCTGGAAATCATATATGTCCTCTTAGTAAATCAAATCATGTCCTCTAAGAATACAAATATGCCTACAAAGTTTCATTTCTGTGCAATCTTGCTAACAATGCTTCTTGGAACCGATGTAAGTACAGATGGACATGCAGACTATGGGAACTAGACTGGACCAATTAATATGCCACCACTGCAAACATAAGACAATTTACCTCAAAAATTACTTTTCACCCCATAAAACCATATTTTTAATGGGTGGAAGTCACAAGCTCTGAGTAACCTTGGAGTGACTGCCAATGTAACCACTACTGCTAGTATACTTCATGCATCAGTCACCACCTTGATTAGCTGCTACAGCTAAGGCCTCACAGGAAATGCATGCAGTCCACTGGTTTAATAACTAGTCATTTACATGCACAATACATGGTTAATCTGTTCCAAGAAACCTAACATAATATACAATGTGTAGTCACTGGGGGAATTTTCAATTGGTTCCTTCCAAGGATTACAAAAAACCCGACTTCAAGTCAAAACAAAAAATTATCTACTTGATTTGAACCATACAGGATACACAGCACTGCAGTACATGCAAGGTAGCTTCACCCCTATAATATTTAACAAACTGTACAATCTGCAAGAGTAAACCTGCAAAGACAAGTACAGTCTCAATGATCATGGGTATAATGAGTGGCCTACATGTTGGCTAAATTAATACATTTAAGTACACCATGTATATCATTTTTTTTAACATATTCAAACTGTCATCTGGTAGCAGAGTTACTTTTGACGGAATAGTTTACCAAAGTTCGTTATCAAATGCACATTAAAAAAGGCATTTACTTACTAAACTCCATAAACGAAATCAGCTACTTTGTATAGAAATCCAAGTAATATTAACACACTAAAAGAATTTATTATATAAAAAGGACGAGGAAGGGAAACATAATGAGAATAATTTTGTTAATAAACTTTGTTGGGATCTAGTCATGTGCTGAAGAAATTGCATGAACAGCAGAAAGTAAACATATACTTGGATATTAATGTAAAGTCTACTATGTTAACATGGAGGGAAGACAAGATGTAGTTTTCCCATATTGTTTCACATTTCACCTTTCCATTTTGCTTCTTGTATTTGTTCCACAAATCTCTTTCTAATTCAACACTTAATACATAAAAATAGTGACTATTATAGGGGTAGAAAAATTAGGAAATCATGGTTTTCTTTTGACAAACAACTTTGAAAATCTGGTTGCCCAGCAGATTTTCTGGTTGCCCAGTATATTACTACATTTGTTACCAAGACCAATGTAATCAGAATTATTACAAACTTTTGTCAAATATATATTTGGTCCTACTTGCACACAATACATGTAAACTCACCAGCGGTCCCAAATCTTCAATAAATATCCAATTAAATATTTAATTACCACAGATATTTAAATCCTTATGGTAGTCATTTTAATCCATGAAAATAGAAAGCACCAACATTAGTCCTTATTCCATTTGAGATATTCAGTATGTTCAAAAGCTTTAAGTAAAGCTCAGTTAAGTTTTGAGAGAATACTGAAGTAAAGATTAAAAACTCATGCACATCTATACATGAGAGATCAGTGTTGCTAATAAACACAAATTTTAAAGGCAACTAAGTCTCTAACCAAGGGTGATATGCCAACCACTTGGTTACATTTCCTACACTTGGTCTAGGTATGAACTTCAGAAGAGATTTTCTGCAGCTCATTATAAAAGTTGCAGAACAACAGATACCTTCTTTACTGTGGTAGAGCCACAGATGCCTTCTTTACTATGGTAGAACCACAGATGCCTTCTTTACTGTGGCAGAACCATAGATGCCTTCTTTACTGTGGTAGAGCCACAGATGCCTTCTTTACTGCAGTAGAGCAACAGATGCCTTCTTTACGGCAGTAGAGCCACAGATGCCTTCTTTACTGCGGTGGAACCAAAGATGCCTTCTTTACTGCAGTAGAGCCACAGATGCATTCTTTACTGTAGTAGAACCACAGATGCCTTCTTTACTGTGGTAGATGCCACAGATGCCTTCTTTACTGCAGTAGAGCCACAGATGCCTTCTTTACTGTGGTAGAACCACAGATGCCTTCTTTACTGTGGTAGAGCCACAGATGCTTTCTTTACTGTGGTAGAACCTGTGGTAGAACCCTAGATGCCTTCTTTACTGTGGTAGAGCCACAGATGCCTTCTTTACTGTGGTAGAACCACAGATGCCTTCTTTACTGTGGTAGAGCCACAGATGCTTTCTTTACTGTGGTAGAACCATAGATGCCTTCTTTACTGTGGTAGAGCCACAGTTGCCTTCTTTACTGTGGTAGAGCCACAGATGCCTTCTTTACTTTGGTCAAGCCACAGATGCCTTCTTTACTACATACAGCTGCAAACAGTTACTATTTGAAAATGTGACAGAGGGCAAACTTGAAGAAATCAGCTAATAAACCTTCAACAGGTTTCTAGATGCAATTATACAGTGACTAACATGTTGACAAAATGGTCTGTAATCAACCGGAACATTAAATTCAAATGGAAAGGACAGGAAGTTATTTGGAGGATGAAACTCCTAAAAATAACAAGAATAACACTCCAGAATAAAAATTCACAGAACACTGAAGAAAAAACCACTATTTTTCTATTGTCATTTTCCGATGAACACTGGTCTCAAATTTGTCAATTTTGCACTATGAATTTCCATATTTGAGGAGCTTTTTTAAATTGGATTTGTACAAGTAGGTAAAGGTGTATGAGATTTGAGCCCTTGCTTTCAAACATGATTTTTAAGTATAATCCAACCCACCTTCAAATGAAAGCAAGCTACAATTGGTAGCTTTTTCATGGTAAGCTGTTTCGTTGATTCTTGGTAACTATGGCAACAACTACATTTGATTTTAGCTGAGCTTCCCAAATGTTCGGGTTTTGTGAATCTGAAACACAAAGTAAGTATTATTTTGTGTCAAATAATAATCAGCAAGGGTAAATGTGATGCATATCTTCACAAACTGCCAACAAGTGGTGCAAGTGGACCTGCTATTGCTCATATCATCCATAATATCCTTTAAAACCATAGTGAAAACAAAATATTCATTTAGGCATAAGATTAATTTTGAATACCAGACAAGAGTTTCCATACTAGCAGCACATGACATATCATGAGAATTTGAAAACATTGGCAAAATGAGCACTAAAATAATCATTCAGATTCATATTTTCAAATGTAATTGAGACAGATCGTATCACCTACACCCCCCCCAGTGCTGCTGTCTACATTATTAATGCATGTCAATAATCAACTAATGGAAACACAAGATGTTATTAACAAAGATTGACAGTCATCAGTGTAATTTGTGGATATGTAGGTGTCTGTGAGAGAAAATTACCTTTTCAAGCAATCAATTAGTGAGGTAGGATCATAATTGCCAGGGCTATTTGAATAACCTGAAAAAAAGTATATATATATTTTAACCAAATCTTTACATTCATCATAAAATTTTTAAAAAATGCTTCTCATTTATAATAGCTTTGGAAAATAAATACAGAATCGAGAGGCTAAATATAATTACCAGCAATGCTACTTTGGAAAATAAATACAGAATCGAGGGGCTAATTATAATTACTAGCAATGCTGCTATGAATCAGAGAGGACAAAGTTACATGCTAGGATTTCTAAAGCAATATGTAACCAAAGTATGACGTATGATTCTGTATCACACTTATGCAAGGTTAACTGCATCAGGACTAAACATAATCGTCATGGTTCTTAATAATTAATGACCTATAACTTTATCATGGAGAATGAGTTATAAGGTTGCCTGTTGCCTGATGAGGTGCTTGCACTAAACCAAATAAAATTTTACACTGTATTTTATCCAATGAATAACACCATGCTGAAAACGTAATTTCCATGCTAATGTCAAATCTTTAAACCAGTCTGCATTTATAATGTCAATCTCTGTAAAACATAAATATATTTAACAAAATGAACAAGCAAAGTGTTACAAATCTAGATTCTGAATGATGTAAGGGGCTTGGACATTGGTGTGGTAACTTAAATTGCTTTGCGTGTTGCGAGTCCTATGTTTGATCTGCAGTGTAAACATGTGTAAAAGTTAGTGTCTGTTAATCCAATATTAATAGTTTTCTGATTTTTTAATAGTCCTCCATTCAAAAGACCACTCCTTGCCACTGCAACACCTCCGCGATCAAGAGTGCTTTTCTCTACTGTCCTCCATTCAAAAGAAAACTCCATGCCATTACAACACCTAGGCCATCAAAAGTGCTTTTCTTTATAGTCCTCCATCCAATGGCCTACTCCATGCAATTATAACATATTGGCCATCAAGAATGCTTTTCTTCATAGTCCTCCATCCATGCAACCACGACACACAGACCATCAAGAGTGCTTTTCATTATTGTCCTCTTTTCAATGGACCACTCCATATCATTACAACACACAGGTCATCAAGAGTGCTTTTCATCACTGTCTTCCATCTAAGGACCACTCGATGCCATTAGAACATCTAGGCCATCAAGAGTGCTTTTCTCCACTGTCCTTGATGCAAATGACAACTCCATGTCATTACAACACATAGGTCATCAACAGTGCTTTTTCTTCATTGTCCTCCATCCAAAGGACCATCTCATGCCACACACAAACCAAAGATTGCTTTGCTTTACTGTCCTCCATCCAAAAGACCACTCCATGCCATTACAACACCTAGGCTATCACGAGTGCTTTTCTTCACTGTCCTCAATCCAAAGGGCCACTCCATATTACTGCAACACTTAGGCTGTCAAAAGAGCTGACAAGAACTTAAGTAACTAATGTGAAAATGAAAAGAGTGTAAATTCAAAATCATGTTCAGGTATAGGACAGGCTGTAACTGTTGACCTACCTGAGCAAAGTGATGAGGAGTGTGACCCATTGGTTGCAGGTGAGGCTGGTCCCAAGTCAAGGGATACATCCCATATAGGGTCTATTGTAGTGGAAACATTACTGGAAATAAAACAACATGAGTCTAGTTGGCTTAAATATCCACACCTTTTAGGATCTGATTTTCTTTGAATGAAACCTAAAATCATGCTTCAAACTAAAATTCAGCCCCTTCATCCTAACACTATCATGATAAGGATCATAGCATATTACAAGTTTTGTAATGTCATTTAGAGTTTGTTGTTAGTATTTTCAGGTATTACGCTATTTCTCAGCGCAAGATAGGCTATACATGGCAGCCAGTATAACTGGTGGAGGAAGAAACTGGGAAAACCACGGCATGAACCACCAATCCATGGGAAGCTACTGGCACATTCAGAGTTTGAATTTTGGAACTGACAGTACAGGAGCTGTAAATAATATCAAAGGATTTTTTCACAAATAAATAAGTGTGTTCCCAATAGTGTATTTCACTATTTTAAAACCAATAAACGTTTACAAATTATCTAAATAATTATTGTGTTACTCTTGTATGTTGAGCCTTACTTGCACTGTTTACATGTGACGTCTGACTGAAGTCCACCAGTGAAGATTTGATCTATAATACAGTTACAGTGATGAGGACGCCCACTTTCGACATTGCCATTTGTTGCTGAAAAGAAAAATATGTCATCAAGAATAACTTATTTATTTGCAGAATTCTGAACTCTAAAATTACAAAGTGTAATGCAAATGAAAGAAGCATGAAATACTAATCACAGTGACTTAGTTTTGACTGAATATTGTAGTCATTCAGTGTCTACATACCTTAGTTACATGACTCAGACAACAGTTATCTCAGAAACATGGCTTGAAATATAGGTTACAGTGACCTAGTTTTGTCTTAATATTGTAGTACTCTTCATGATGCATATACAAACCAAGTATATGATCTTGCATTGCAATGGTGCCTCGGAAACAAAGCTACATGCACAGGTTAATATGGGTCAGTGTGGTATGGAATAAAGCCCAGTGACTCAGAGTATATAAAAATATATTTTTAACCAATCCCAGCTTAAGCAAATCTATGCTAGGCTGAATCCACACACTGGGCTGATCCTCCCACGTAAAATAAATCTATGCCAGGCCATTCCCACCTAATAGTGTTCTGGGCAGATTCCAGCTTAAGCCAAATAGTGCTTGGCTGGTCCCAGCATCAAAGAAGTGTTCTGATTTTAAATTACATGTATCCTAACAAAACTAATCACCACCTGAGCTAATTCCAGTCTACAAGACTTGTATAGTCTGGGATAATCACAGAAAAATCTCCTAATAAATGGAGGAGGAAGGATGCTCCCCTATTTAACAACATTAGGAGAAATGTATTAAACAGGCATGACATTTATAATAATTGGCATAGAATATAGAATCTGATTGGGTATATAAAAAACGAATTTGATATTAATTACATCAAATGAAATTCCCCAAGAATTATAGGTTTGCAATAGCATTTCTTTGATATTTAAAAATGTATTCAACAGATGGCTTCATATACAATTTCATTTAATGTGATCTGGTGAAATATATCATTAATGTGATGCAATTTTTGTTCCAATTTAAAACTATCAGAGTAACCAGATTTTCATATACTATAGTAAGACAGCAATCTAGTATAGCAACTGAATATAGGGTCTTACCTAATTATTTTAGAGACTGGATTGGAAACAAAATTTTTGGGAAATTACGCATAATTCTGAAATTTTATCTGCACCAGGGCCCCCTGCAAAAATTAATGTACAATGTCAGTGACCTCTACAAGTCATTCTCATTCTGCTCTCAGATAGCAGTTGTGGCATAAAGTTTGATTAAAAATTAAAATAAAAAGTGTTGTACAAGGTTTTGTTTACTTTACCTTGACAGTGCTGATGAAGCAGGTCCAGTGCAGCAATGAGAAACTCATGAGCATCTTGCTGCTCGTAACCTGCCAGGTGGCGTGCACTTGTCCATACAAGATGTAATAATCTATATGGAATGTGAGGTGCCTGGATGCCTGAGTAAAACTGAGGAGGTAAAAAAACATCCATCAGAATTCTTGCATATACTACACATGGAATATTTTGGATTGATAAGTAGGAATTATAAACCAGTAAAATTTGTCCATGTGAAACCTCAATACCTCTAACTCAAGTGACCAAGTGATTTTGTTTGAGCAATCTAAAGTTTGAACAAAGAAAGTTGGCATTTCGAGATGGTTATTATTGATATTTTACAAGACAGTGTACAATATATTATCAAAAGATGTACTGTTGCTGATTGATTTCTAAGCAAGGGCTATTTGTATTGACCAAATGATAAATAGAAAGAAAAAATGAAAACAGACAAACAAATGGGTGGGTGTATTAGATAATGCAAGCAACAGTTTCATTTCTCATTAAGACAGAATAAAGTTATTAACAATCTTACAAGCTGATTCAATAAATATGGTTAATCAAAACTTCAATTAAAACTGTAATTTTCAGTAGAGAGGCTGATGTAAGTTCACTAAGTGAAAGTATCAGTGTCCTTTGTTATTTGTTCTGCTGTATAAATTGCCTTGTTAACACCATTTCTGAACTGAGTGATGCATGTGTGTAACATAACCACGACTACACTGATTTTGCATTGTTAAGATGAGCAGGTGGTTTGAATCTGGATGAATTAATTTTAGTGATTATCAAATCAAGGAACTGGATATTTAGCTTAAGAGCTGTCAAAGTTATCTGATGCTTATTTCTAAATAAATTATACAGAGATTCTGCAAGGAGTTTAAAAAGGCAGTTCATGTGATTCTGGGTGTTCAATTCAACCAGTCATGAGCTATCAAGATTTTACTTTAATTCTTGTTTCAACAAAATGGATCCATTAGATTTTAAGACCAGCTCAATAGTTTATATCGAAACTTACACTTGGTTGATAATTATTTCAAAGATCAAGAGTTGTCACAGCTAAGCTCACCCTTGTTTGTCAGCACTGGTGATATCATGCATATAACAAAGTATTTAATAAAAGAAGAGTAAGTCACCGTTAACTACTTTCCCTTGCACCATGATGCATAGAACACCCTGACCAAGTTCCATGATGCACAGAACACCCTGACCAAGTTCCATGATGCATAGAACACCCTGACCAAGTTCCATGTAGATACCATGCGTACAGATGGAGATGGACCAGGAGAACAAAACCTTTTGCAGACAAGTTAAACTTTAATCAACAAAACCATTAATTTACGAATAGTATGTCACTATGAACAAATTTCACTTTGGTGGTTTAAATAACTCTGACAAAGTTTCATGAACATAACATGTATACAAATGGAAATCTGCAAAGAAAAAAATGGTCACTGCGAAGTTCAAATATTTATAAAAATGTCTAACCGAGTACATGGTATACAATAACCAAAGTGATGCTATTTAATCAGATTTGAAACTAGTTTTTGACCTGCACATCAACTGATAGCTATCTGAATGCTGTGTGTGTGTTGTGTGTTGGATTTTTAACGTAGCTTTAACAATTTTTCAGTCATATCGCTACGATGTCTGCAGTGTGGCAGTTTATAGTGATGTTTAGCACTGGGGCATCATGCCGCAGACATGTAGCATGATGTCCCACCCAGTCACATTATCCTGACACCAGGCCGACCAGTCCTAACACTAACCTCTTAATGCTGAGCGCTAAGCGAGGCAGCTGTTAGTACCATTTTTGTAAGTCTTTGGTATGACTCGGCCGATGATCGAACCCACGACCTCCCGCATCCGAGGCGGATGCTCTAACCACTAGGCCACCGGAGCGGTCCTATCTGAATGTAAGCTCTGACACGTGCATGCTCTACTTTCTTTTGAACTGATGACAGCTTTATTTTCTGTGGGTCTCTTACCTCTTACTGTGATAGTCTGTATGATAGTAAATTTATTTTCTTTGATAATGCATACCAGATCACAATAACATTAAAAAATTCATCCTCTGAATCCAGCCCTCCCAGAAATATGAAAAATGCCCTTTTATCTATACATCATAACAATGAATGGAAAACTCTTACAGATTACCACCCACCCATCGCCAACCCCTGCTAGGTGGTCACCAGTATCCTGGCCATTTACCAATTTCAACTTCAGTGAAACCTCTAACAGGATACTCACATTTGCAGACAAAGGTGGGAGGTACTGACAGTAATGTGATTAGGTAAGTATTATTGAAGAAACATTAATTTACAATAGAATTTTCTTTCTCCATTAAATACGTTACCGGGTCACATTATGAGAATAGACAAGAGAAGGACTTGAGCATCCTACCTTTCCTGTGTCACCCAGTAGAAACATGACTGCTCTACTAACAGGATGAATTTCCCCAAACATGAAAGCAATACAACCACAGATGATGCATTTACACTCATGTAACTGATATACCTGTGGGATCCCGCACAAGGCTATTGCCTTGTATGTTAATGATTCCCAGGCAAATCGAGAACAAGTTGTAAGGTTATGCATGTGACTGAGGTTGTGCTGTTATGCATGGGATCTGGTAACTTTCTGAATAGGTACCATTGGCCCAAAACGATTCAGCTCTCCCCCTTGTGAGAACATGTCATTTAAAGAAGTTTGGGAAAGCTGACAGAGCATGCCAGCCAAAATCTTCACCAGTCATACCTGATCCTGTGAGAGTTTAGAGTACACAAATCTAATAAATTGCTTTAGCCAAGTGGCCACTCACCCTGCAAACTAATGCTAGATCTGTCAGAAAGCAAGTCTTGTATATTGACAGCTTCACTGAGGTCATGGAGAGAGGCTCAAATCTGGATATGTA
This sequence comes from Megalonaias nervosa, assembly GCA_016617855.1. NCBI lineage: Eukaryota > Metazoa > Mollusca > Bivalvia > Unionida > Unionidae > Megalonaias > Megalonaias nervosa. The sequence continues at coordinate 46,924 of JAECUM010095867.1, read as the reverse complement.
GAACCACATCAAGTCAAAGGAAAGGTTCCATTTCAGGAACAAGGTGAGTGAGCGGGGCCTGGATACGTCAAAATTTGACAGCAAGTCAGAAAGGTCCTTGTTACTGCCAATACTGTTTCTTCCATGATGTCTGAATGTGGATGAAATCATGGAATGATATACCTTAAATGAGATAGAAGCCAGCTTTTCGTACTTAAAGACGAAAAGAAGGAACTTAGACAAATGGGGAGTGGAAGCTAAGAGTGGAGTGACATTATTAACATGACATTCATTGGTGAAAATGCACTACTTCCCTCATATGCCTTCAAAATGGAAGGACATCTGTCACAATCCTTTCCATGACTGAAATGTAGAACTCCTTTATGCACAAGGCATCCATAACAAGACCTTGGCATGAAGGAGGAGTTTCAATGGACAAGGATAGAATATTGGGACAATCAGAACTATTTTCCAAGCACTGCCCCTCTATTCTGGACTGGTTCTTGGTATTATAACTGCTGAGTGGAAGGCACAGGTCCATGTCTCCTCTTAAGGATTGAAAGGGCTTTGATGGGTCAGGCCTATATGTTTGGGAATGGAGAGACAAAGGTGGGCAGTTTGTTCTTCCACCTTGTTGCAAATAGGTCTAACATTGTTCATCCCCATAGAGCACAAACTTGATGACAGACAGACTGATTGAGGGACCACTCAGTATGAAGTCTACAGCAGAGGGTGCATATAAACATAGCTGCAGCATAGCAGGCATGCTGCTACATTGAGAAGGCTGAGGAGTTGAAGAAACTCCCTTGCCAAAGTTAATGTCCAGGAGGACAAGGTCTCCAATACAAGAATGATACAATCTATGCTTTTGCGAGGGAGATGAACCAGGTTGATATGCATTAGAAACTCCATTCCTAGATCACTGGAATGTCTATAGGGACAATCTCAAAAATTCTCCACAGTGACTATCCATCCTAAACTGCAAAGGTTGTTCATATTGTGAACAAAAACCAAACTTACCATGTGCATTTGAATAATATTGTCCAGGAACAACACTGTCACTGAAGTAGGATATAATGCAGTTCAATGTCTTGGTGCAGGCCAAAGGACCGAGGCCGAGGCTACACAAAAGGGCATGGCATTGGTACACCAAACTGCAGTTGCCAAAGTGAAGGTACCTGCGAGATAGCATGTGAAAATACGTGTCAGACATGTCGAGACTGATCACATATTTGTCATACCACACAGACAGATCAATGGATCTTGCCATCTCCATCTTAAACTTCAGGGCAGCAATAAACTGATGGAACCTGCTCAGGTTTATTACCAGTCTCAATTTCTCATTGGTTTTTGTAACCAGAAAGTCAGGAATAAAAGGTCGTTGAGCCCAGTTTTCACATTACACCCAATGCCTTCTTTATGAGCAAATGGCCAATCTCCTTCTGTAATACATCTGTCTTTGTGGGATCGCTTGGAATCTGTTTCATGAGGGGGAACAATGACAGTGGAAAGAGGCTGGATGAATGAGATCTGGAGCACCTTCCAGGATGATATGAATCACTCAATCATTTGTTAGAAAAGAGGCTGATCCAAGTCTGGCAAAACAGGAGGGTTGCTGGCAGACATGATGGAAGACAAATCATTGTCAGTTGACAGGAGATTTGGGGGGAGGAGAAATTTTGTATTCTCTACCTTTTCCAGCCTGCCTGCAAAAGGTATGGGAATATGGCCATCTATAATCTGCTTGGCCCTTAAAAGGTTGTTGTTGTTGATGAGAATTACCCTGGTTGACTTTCTGTTGATGATTCTGCCTTCTCTGCTATGGTTCCTGATGAGGTTACAAAGATATAGGTGTTTGCAAGGAAAGCTGAAGTGGCATATCATTTGCTGCCTGCTTTCTTGCCTCCTCAATGAGGAAACCATATGGGAGAGAGCACAGGGTAGCCGCATGGTGGAGTTTAAAAGAAGATCACAACAGAACATCTCTCCTTATATCTACCATTATGTGGTGAGTTGCACTGCTGACTACCCTGGTAATATGGCATACTGGTTTCTATGTTGGTCAGTCCCTGCCATTTCAACTAGGCAGAAAAAATCACAAGAGATGCCAAAACAAGTATTGATGAAGTCGACATAACATTCCTGACAAACTTAGATGTGGTGAACCATTTGCCTACCCACCTTATAACAAAGACATGCTAAGGACAGTAATATGTTTATCAAGACTAGGCACATTCAAGTGGTAAGCACTGACAGGTGACATATTAGTGGGGTTTGAAAGTTGCTGGCAACTAACAAAAGCTCTGAAATTACCAGGGTTGTGAATCTTATCCATGAGATGCCCGGTAATAATGACAATCTTTTTCCAATTGCAGCAGTTGGTCAGGTGGCACCAATTTTGATGCTTGTGTGCTGTGTGGTGGCATTATGGATATGGCCAGTTCAGCTGGTTGACCAGTTTGGTTTGCTGGGCATAGCCCACTGTCACTGTTGGAACTGTCAAGTGACGTGTGGTTTGCAAGTCTGAAAATGTCAAGTGATGCCTGACAAATCCGTATAATGATTAGTTAGACTAATTGGTTGGTAGCATGGATGGCATACAGAAGCAGCAGAGGTTATTTCCTAATGTGATCAGGTAATGTATCTTATGAAGAAATATCTTTATTAATTGTATCCAACAATTCATGTAAAACATCCTTAGAATAATTCTTATGTTTTTTCATACTGCCACATGTGTGCACATGTACATGTATTTACACTAAATAAATTGAGAATGCAACTGGACTAACAGGAAGGACATGCTAATTGACTAACACAAGATGGACCACATGCATGTCTGTTTTGTACAGTTACTGATTTTGTAAATGTTTACAGGCAGTAAACTAAACTTAGCTCTTTACACATAAATTTTTAAGTGTTAACTGTAACCTACTTTCCGCTTGAGTAGTTGAGAATGGTGTGAATTCCATGAATATATAATGTCTAAAACTGGTGCTAACCTCATTGAAAATGATGCCAATAATGCTGTGTGTATATCATTCCCCTGCACTTCATACAGGCAGGCTAACACAGTGTAATAAATGATTACATAGTTCACCTCTATAAAGTTCTGAGTTGTCTCCAGAAGCCACTGTGAACATTAAATATCATGCTGAAAATAAATTCACGCTAAAGTGGTTGTCTCAAGTTTCCATTGCTGTTAATGGTACCTTTAACACATTATTGGATATATTATATTAAGGAAATAGGAGCTAACTATATTTCCCAAGGACACTCTGAGGCAGCTAACCCAGGCTGACCTGGGTGAGTATTAAACCTGCTACCTTTGCATTACAAGTCACATGTTCTACCAAATAAGCTATCATAGCTCTTCAGGTTAAAGTGATATTGACTGTGAAATATTGGTCCCTGTGAGTAGGCATATAAAAACCCAAGAAAAACCCATTTACTTGATTAAGTAGAACACATAAAATGTATAAAATTAGGCTGTTCACACAAGAATATACTGTTGGACAGGCAATGTGTACCCATTCTGCTTTAAGAACAGAAATTCAGCAACTGCATATGAAAAACATCTTGATATAGTTACTTAGAGTGCTCTGTGTGTTGTTGGAGTAGCAAAATCTTTTGCACAGGCCATTTTGTCTAATTTAAATTGTGCATCTAATTGTCAGAAATACTAACCTCTTGAAATATCTGAGACAGTTCACAAACAAGGCATTGGTTGTTATTATTTAAGTTCATATGAATATTACAATTATGCTTGTCTGCCAGGAAGTAGTCTCGTAGAACCGGTGTGTGAATCAGTGCCTGCACTATACAGTTCATGAAACAAGTATTGCCCAAATTGATTAATCCTCGTAAACCTGAAAGAAAAAATAATTCCTGAAGAATACATTTTACAAATATGATTTAAATGCATTAAGTTTCAAATACACTGCAAACCTTTTCTTGTGCACAATTCAAAAGTTTTGCATACTTCAGTGTACAGGGCACTGGACTTGAAAACTTTAAAAGACACCTGTGCTGCCAATACATTCTGCAATACAATATACAGTTAAAAGAATAAAATACAAACAAGCTACTTGATGGTTTAAATAGTACTGTCATTTTATTATTTTTGATTTAAAACTTGATTTCAATTATGATATGTCAGATTAAGACAGACTTCTTTTTAACAAGAGTCTTCATGGACCCTAGGCTCTACTGGCTGTCAAAAATGTGTAGCAATTCATGATAACTTCATTTCTTCCTCCTTTTATAGTTTTAATTGTTGAGTAATGAAATAATCTAATATACTCGTGACACAAATATTTTTGGTATGTTTGAATTTAATCATTTTTAAAAGATAAAAGCAGTGCAAGAATGTCATGCAGGGTCCATGCAGGATTCAAATTTTCAGGTGATGTGACTCATCTCTTGCCAAAATAGAGAAAAGTGAATGCAAAGAGGTAAAAATTTTGACTATTCAAAAACAGTTCTTTAAAACATGTATTCTATATTAAACCTTTAAGTCAAATACTAATAAAATAAATAAAACAAAACATACAAAATTACTGAACATTATGAAAACATTAAAACTTGTCTTAGTTTGATTCAGCAAAACTGCTGTATTATAAAAGCAGGTTTATACTATAGAACCCTGATGAACTGCAATATAGAACAGTTGTACAGGATGATAACAAATACTTGGGTAACTATTTCACTTGAATTGCCCCTATGGCTTTGGTCATAACTCTGTGATATGGACAGAACTCCTCTGAACTCATTTCTGATACTGTCAAGACATAACTATATGTGAAGTCTGGTTTAATTTGTAGTTATATTTTTTAAAAACAAACCAAGATATGGAAGATTATAGGATTATAAGATTAAAAGAAGTCTTTAAATTATATCCCATGCATATCAAACATTGATTAGGATTACTAATTTAGGTACCATTTAGACTTAGGAAAAGGACATCTAGGAGTCCAAGTAGTCTAAAGCACTAGCCTTTACAGACCACAAACACATCTCACTTCAGTCTGCATGGGTTCGAGACTTGACCTGACAAACATGGGTATGTGAGAAAGCTTGTCGGTAGCTTCCAATGCATCAGTGGTCCTTCCTGGTTTCTTCCTTTCACCAAATATGATGACCATCATGTATTGCCTATCATGTGCTGAAAAAATGGCATTAAACCCCACAAAATCAAACCAACCTTCACAGGACCATCTGAAGACATAAGAAGTTATGAGAAGACTATCAAGTCTTTGAGTGAAAGTTACTTATCAATAACTATCCATGCAGAAGGAGTAGCAATGACAAGATTTTCAAGTTACTAAATGTCAGACTGTCACTGTTTTAATTTAGGACCATCTAAAAGGCATATGATCAATTTTGTGAAAACTCCATGTGTATATCACTATCTGTTCTGGAGGAGCAGAGATAAAAAAATGTTCAGGCTGGCAGCCATAGCGAATGAAAATGGGGGACCATTTTCAAGAGTATGCCCCAGATGTCAATTTTGTTAACAAAATGCTAGGGGGCTGGGTTAAATTTAAAAATTAATCAATAATCTTGTTTAAGCTGTGTTAATATTTTGTTTGGGTGCTTTTGCATTATTTCTAAAGGATAGGTTGCCCTGTTGTAAAACAATCAATATTGGCTAAGGTGTTGTTTAACTACACTTGTTTCCCTTCATCAGCATTCCCTATCTTAAATTCTATCTGGAACACTGCATTTTTTGGTTTATTAACTACTTTAAAATTTTACTCCTCAATATGATACTATTATAAAATATTCTAAATCATGTTTTTACATTTTGAAATTTAAAACTGAAAGTCTAAGTCAGACAACCTGAACTATGACCTTCAGGATTATTTGGAATGCCAAAACCCATGTAAAAATATAAGCATTTTTAATTCTGTATGCATGAAATTTATGGTGGGGAGTTGAGAGTCAGGTGCAGTTAAAAGTGAAAGCATGTAGGAAGTCTTCTTCTGGTTTGAGATGGTAGTAAAAGTACTTCCGGGGATGAGTCACAGGATACATGCTTGACATCATGCATGCAGGAGATCCCTCCAACTTCTTTCCAACTTTTTTGTTTTAACTTAAGTGCTGCTGATTTCGCCTATGATGCCAGTGGCTTGTGAGCATGGTTTCTTGTCACATAACTGTACTGAGATGAAGGGTAGTGGACATTTAAAAAAAGAAATTGTAAAGAAATTGATGAGGGTGATGGAAGAAGGCCCTGAACTTAAGGCTTTTGATCCTAAACCTTCAATGGTGAAGTTTATTAAAGTTTAAGAAAAATGAATGCAGTGTGTTGTGTTGTTTAAAGATTAAATGAAACAAAAGTGAATGGAATTTGTTTCTTCCTGCAGTGTCTTGGCAAAATGACTTATTGGAAAATAAAGCTAATTGAATAATATAGAACAAAAACATTGAACTCTTCAGTGATTCCTTAAAGCTGCACAAAAAATTTAAGAATGGCAAGGTAAAGGCATTGATAATTGCTATAGTCATGACATGACAAATCACAATTAACATTCTTCTCAATTATTGTCTTAGACTTTCACTCTTGTATAAAAATATTAAAATTTCACAATAAATGAGCAGTAGCAATCTGATTGAATTTATATTGGTAACATAAAAATACACACATAATGTTCTGAAATATTGCAAGTGTTAAAAAAGAGTCTCGCTAAGAGACTCCTATTTTTTAGGACTGGGACTCAAACTTTTTCGAGGAAGGAGTCCCAGGACTGCAACTTTTAAAATCCTATGGGGAACCATGATTATGAGCATTAACCCAATTCTATTTACTACAGCGATTAAAAAATAGTCTTATAAATAAAAGTATTATATGAAAGTATAATGATTATTCTATATCTACTTTTTATCACTGTATTTGCAAATGTCAAATAGATATTTTGTATCTTAAAAATTTTCATCACTTTACATTTTTCAAATCAGAAGTACCACTTCAATGCATATAAAATCAGTTTTTTCTCCATGATGCAAAACTGCATGAATCACTAACCACATAAATCAATCAATGCTCTAATATGAGCAAATATGTAAAAATCATACACAGGTGATTTGGCATGGCCTAAGAAAACTCTGGGTATTCAATAATACTAGCTACTAATAGTAATCATTAAAGCACCTAACTCCTAGATCATGCACCAAAATCAAGTACTTAACTGAAATTTTGCATTTAAATCAGTGGAAACTTTCACTGATACACAATTTTTAAGAGCAGTTCTTAGTTTTTCCCTGTTTCACCTTTTACATGCAGATCTACTTCATAGGATGCAGAGTCATCATCTTAATACATGATAACTGCTGCCAATAACTGGGATACAAATTGGAAGTTTTATCTTTATTTACATGTTATTCATCACATGCATCTGTAGAAAAATAGCTGTCTCTTTGTACTATTTTTTATGAAAACCATCACCCAACCCACTTAAAAACATCCCCCTTACAAAAGATTCAGAGGGAGAATAACACTTTGATGTGAAAATCCTGGAGATGTCACTGATCTGGATATGAGCCTTTTCACAGAAACCCCAACAATTAAACCGCATTCCCCCCCCCCCCAAGTATATTTTATTCTAGAACAATACCATTTCTCATCAAAATCTGGGACTGAGTTTTAATGTGTCAGATCAGACTTCCAGTAATTCTCATTCAATGCTTTAAAAATTTTATGACACTCATCAACCTTATTTATTTATCACATAAAGTTTCCATTCATTAGCTTCATAAAGACATGTCATAAATATTGTATGTAACACAATGAAATAGCACCTAGCAACATCACATAAATATCACACAAGTCTCTGATTATTCATGATCAATAGTATCCTAAACATGTGTTTACTTGAACTGAAATCTGTGAAACTCATAGTACAATATTCCACTTCCTTAGGGCAGCTTGTGGCATATAATATCATTTAAATCATTTTTACATTTCAAATCTAACAAACATATTTGGAGAACAATAATTAATTGACAAACCTATAGTGGACCTTTCCTCTACCCGTCTTCGTTTTGAGTTCCTTCTCAGCAAATCAATTTCTTGGTCACTGGGCTCCCATTCCAGGAATGTCATTTTGATACCTGAAATTGAACAAAAATGATGTCATATCAGCCATTTCAAGCTTTTAGGTCAGTTTGAAATTAATAAAAGATGCAATAAATTGCTTATTTCTTCTATGAAAAATGCTGGGGACCTTCCTACTGAAATTCTTGAAGAGTTGTGGAGGATTTAGATATAGCATTAAATTGTTGATGACAACCCCATTCTTCATGAAGAAGTAGAAACTGCACTTAGGTCACTAAAGAAAGGAAAGTCAGCAGGCATTGACAACATATCAGCAGAGCTCATTCAGCAGGATGAGAAGAGATAGTCACAGTCCTAACAACAATCTGCAACAAGATATGGCAGACAGGAAAATGGCCCACCACAGAGACTCAATCCTTGGTCATCGTGCTCCCCAAGGAAACCTACAGCTGTGCCAAAACTATAGAACCATCAGTTTGATCAGTCACCCGTGCAAAGTCATGCTGAAGATAATTCTCAACAGACTAAAGCCTCAAGCAGAGAAAATTATTGCTGAAGAGCAGGCAGGCTTCTAAGCAGGAAATAGCACCACAGAACAAATCTTCAATCTCAGACTCCTTTGCGAGAAATACCTTCAGCACCAGCAGAATCTATACCACGTCTTTATAGATTTCAAAAAGTCTTTTGATAGGGTATGGCATGCAGCCTTATGGGCAACTATGAGGAAGTACAACATCAGCTCAAACCTGGTGCAGGTTGTTGAGCACCTCTATGACAAAGCCACCAGTGCTGTCCTCATCAATGGCAGCTGAGGAGATTGGTTTCGAACAACAGTTGGAGTCAGACAGGGATGTATACTGTCACCTACACTCTTCAACATTTTCCTGGAATGGATCATGGAGGATGCCTTGCATGACCATAAGGGCACTGTCAGCATTGGAGGAAGAACAATCACAAACCTTTGCTTTGCAGATGATATTGATGGTTTAGCAGGAGATGAAAAAGAACTGGCTGACTTGGTTGAATGCCTCGACACAACCTCCACAGCATACGGTATGGAGATTAGTGCCAAAAAAAACAAACTGATGACAAACAACATCAATGGCATCAGTGCTGAAATAAAGGTCAGTGGACAGAAGCTGGAAAGAGTCACAAGCTTTAAGTACTTGGTATCAATGATCACAGATGAGGGCTCCAAACCAGAACTACTTTGCAGGATTGACCAGGCAACAGCAACAATAACAAGGTTGAGTCCAATATGGAGAGTTACCAACATTGCTTTAGGTTCCAAAATAAGGCTGATGGACTCGATTGTCATATCTATCTTTCTGTATGCTTGTGAAACATGGATGCTCACATCAGATCTACAAAAAAGGATTCAAACCTTTGAAATGAGATGCTACCGCAAGATCTTGGGCATCTCATACATTGACCATGTAACCAACGAAGAAGTCCACAACAGGATCCAACGAGCCATCAGATCCTATGAAGACCTCTTGACCACTGTAAAAAAGCGCAAACTGAAGTGGTATGGTCATGTCTCAAGATAATCTGGACTGGCAAAAACAATCTTGCAAGGCACAGTGCAAGGGTGCAGAAGAAGAGGCAGACAGAAAAAGAGGTGGGAAGACAACATTAAGGAATGGACAGGCATGGGATTTGGAGATTCCCAAAGGGCAGTAAAGAACAGGGAAAGATGGAGAGAATTGGTTGCAAAGTCAACTGTGGTGCCACAATGACCTCTTGGGTTAAAGGACTGATGATGATGATGATTAAATTGTTAAATGTTTAAATTTTGTTTTGAAAGTCTGGGAGGGGCTTATCTTTAAGCATGGGATAATCATCAGAGATATATGGCAAGTATGCATTAGTGTGATAATCTATTTGCATTTGGATCCTGGAAAAATATAAAACCATAGATATTTTAAGTATGCAGATGATGCATGTCTAAGTAAAACAAAAATAAAGAAAAGACAAATATCCATTGTTTGGCAGCTTAAGACAAGGAAAAGTAAACCACTCAGTGCAATGCCAATTGAAGCAAATTAATCACCAATAAAACAAAATACCACGCTGAAAACTGGTTTTGCGAGAAGGGATATATTCACATTTTGTCTAACTGATTTTAATTTAAAGTGCAATCAAACAAATGCTGATATTTTATCAGAAATGAATCCAGTGAAGTCATAAATGATTCCGAATTTTTAAACATCCCGCAAAATGAAGTAAATTGTCAAAAAAACAATTCAAGTTGTTACCTGACCAGTTGATTATAATTTAATGTCCAAACTTACCAGTGCTAATATCTGATCAAAAGGCAGTCCATTTATTATCATAATTGTTTCCTCTTCCTCTATCATAAACTTCAAATGTAATCTCAAAACAATCCAACCTAATTCAGTTGCACCTAAGCCAGACCTGCCATCAGTGAACAGTTAGCTCTGCCCAGTTCATATACATCTTCCATTGGTGTGATATTATTGGTAGTCAAAGTGTAAACTTGTTCAGCAGATGTCAATCAGCGCCTCATACTGTAAATTTGTTATGGACAGCATACTCTTAGTAAGAAACTAAGCTGGAGGCAAATCAAGGGTAATAAAGATTGGTGCTCCAGCTCAAATCTACATGTGTCAAAAAGACGCACAAGTCAAAATTTCTGTGTGTCAAAAATGGGTCATATTTAAATTCCACACGTCAAAACCCAAGGGTATGCGTCTATTGAAAACCCTGCGTGGAAGTCAAGAAAGTGTGATTGCAATACTATAGTCATTAAAAATTGTACAAAGCGACTCCATGATGAAGAATTTTGTTTCCTAAATAAATAATCAGACTATAATCCCTAAAAATGTGGCAAGTATGGATGAAAGTCAACTCTCTACATGACAAATGGCACTATGTAATGCTAATTAATTTGTTTACTTGTACCTTTATACGGTGTCAGAAATAGCCAGCATGAAAACATAAGCTGGTGCATTTCTTCCCATCAATAGAAATTAGACGGTGCTTACCCACTCCAAGAGGTAGCTTAGGAGTGCTGGCCCTTGCTATCTCTTCCAACTCTTTATCATACACATAATCCTGACAGGCAAAACAGTGGACGACACCATAACACACATCAATAGCTACAAAAAAAGAAAATATGAATGGTAAGTGTTAATCAGAAATGCAATGATTCACCTGTATTAGACCCAAATCCAAGTCTGTAACCTCTTGATGCACACTATCTGACCAGAATATAATGACGACTTTAAAGATAATTGAAAAGGGAAATTTGTATTGGAAATGATGTTCTTTGAAATTATTTACCAGATCACACTAATCTTAGGAATTAACTTCTTCTGTCTCTTGAATCAGCACCACCTAGAATTTGAAAAAATTGTCCTTCCTGTCTATGTATCATACAATGCTATGTAAAGTATCTATAGGCGGCAACTCTTCCAAAATACCATAAGTACTCTCTCTTGTTACTGTTAGGTAGCTACCTGTATACTCAATGTTCTTCATTTTAAGCTTCAGCATAATATCAAAGAGGGATGCTTACATTTACTGGGAGGTGTATGCGGGCCTAATCATAATGTCGTTAGGTAAGTATTCAGGGAGAAATATAATTAATGATACAAATTCTATCTAATACATTACCAGATAACTTTAACATTAACAAAATAGGTAGGAGTATGAGGAAATGCATTAGCATCCAACCTCTACTATGGTTATCCTTTCAGAGGATTTTATAAGATTAAATAATCATTCTTAGGTATTTATTGAAGTGTACATTTTTACCCAATCACACATAAAGTAGATAAAATCCGAGGGATTTTATGTTACGTTTGTGAGTGATTAGATAACAATTTACACTTTAATAAAACACATCAATAATCATTTAATCCTTATAATTCCAATTATCCTCCCTTCTGTCATGAAATCAGCTGACTGCATCAACAAATCATCCAATTTTAGGTACCTATTAGTTTTCTATCACTAAAATTACAAAATAAGAACACTAATACTGGAATAATGCGAGTATCAATGGTATCACAGTGAAAGCTGAAACGGAAGAACAATCAGTAAACAGAAGGACTGGATGTAAGAGGTAGCAGAAGTTAATTCCTGACATGATTAAGTAATGTATTCAATGGGGCTGCTTTTGATATTGTTGGCTTTACCTTGTTAAGATTGCAGATTAATTTTTTTTATTAATAATGTGGAGACAAAGCAGCTAACTAAATCAAGCAGATATATGACCAAGACAAAGCATCTAACTAAATTAAGCAGTTGGTACAAGACCATGCATTTTAATCATCAATTCAATAATAAGTAGAATTCTGTGTTTGCAAAACATGTATTCCTGCACTTTCCTGTTTTCAATTCCACCCAATGTTTAGGTTGCCTGGGCAGGTCCCTGAGGGTGGGAACAGCCCCATTGGGAATGTCAACTTGTGCTATGTATTTATCTCTTCATGCCCACTAAAAATGTACATGGCTATATAGTTGGGATCTAAAATGTTTCCAAGTTATAAGTTAAGGGCTTAATCCCTTGTGGGTGTAAGGCTAGACCCTGTTGCCAATGTATTTTGCAACCATAATTGTCTTTTCATGTTCAGCAGGTGTAATTATATACATGTATACATGTGTGTGCAAGTGTGTGCATGCATGCACATGTGTGTGTGTGTGTGTATGTGTGTGTGTGTGTGTGTGTGCTAATCTCAGTAGTTTCTTTTATTTTCTATGTTATGAACCAGGGACTATCTCTGATGGCACATGACAGTTTTCAGATAAGTGAGACAAACAACTCTGGAGTTGTTTGAAATTTATGTAAAACCACCCCTATGATAGCCACACACACACAGATAAAAATTCCCAAAGCAATTGCACATTCATACATCCATAGACTATTATTGACAAAGTTACATGTATTTAGATTTAACAGTGCAGGAGGAACTCAACATGACACAATTATGCATTGTATGACCCTATGTATGTAAACAAAACTGTATCACAATATCATCATGCTTCTCTGAAACAAATTTTGTTGACACCTAAATGCACATTATAGACTCACCCACCTTGACCTTTACCTATTAATGAATACAAGGTTGATTAGTTACTATAAATCAACATCTAAAATTTTAAAACATTCTTGGCTTTAAAACTCCACTTGCTTGATACCTCAGTTCAGCTAAAGCAAGCTCAAGTTCCAGGGTATGTGCCTGTGGGCAAGTCCCAAAAACCGAAAGAGAAAGAAGAGGGTCATATTCAGTTCAGAACTGTTGATATTCTTTAAGTTTTAAACTCTGTGATCATGCCATTGTACAGATATCAGCACATTTGTTTACCATTTATACATACATTTCTGTTACATAAATGCCTGTATTTTCTTTCATATAGTGATCCTTTATTTCACATGATATACTGCCAAAGTCTGCCATTTCTACTTTGAAGTCAATGTCAGTCTCACATTTTCTCGTACAGAAATGACGTGAATGTTAACTATTTGAAGCAAGTTTTGACAAATAGGGAATATTTATATTTTAACTAACTACATTTTAATCATAGCATCTTATGCATATATCATTTGCCAACTAGCCCGTACATTTTTGTGAGCTCTGATATGGGTCAAGTTTGCAGACTCTAAAAAATTCAGTTTTTCAAAATTGTTTTTATGAGTGTTGCCAATTGCAAGGTGAAAAGGTGATAATTATTAATAATTTAACTTTTGAGACTTCTTTGAAAGGTGTGTTTCAAAATAAAACGCACTTATCTCTGATAATTAGTTACCTGGATCTTACAAAGCACGATCAATGTACCAAAATTCGAACACTTTCATGTGATGTTTGTATATCTATTGTTTATGTGATAATTTAAAGACTGACAGACACATAATTTCTGTTTTTTCAAATAATTACATGGATAAAAATAAGTGTTTTTAAATCATTCTCAAGAGTCCTCTTGTAAAAGATTGTTTTGATATAGGTCATTGACTTTATGGTGACTAGGTGATAATTGTTAAGTAAAGCAAATTTCTTTTGGGAATTTAATTTCTTCTAGAATATTTACCCGATCATATATACTTTAGAAATATAAGCCCTACTACCTCCTAACTCAAACCCTCCCAAAGATGAAAATTTGTCTTTTCTGTCTTTAATATATAAAGGTAAATAAGTCTTACTGATCACCTCCCTTGCCACCTAGAGGTGGCACTAGATAAAGCTGAGCAGAACATCGTGTAATGGGATGCTTGCATTGCAGGAAGGATGGAAGGGTATTTAAAAGCAATGTGATAGGGTAAGTATTCTAGGAGAAACATAATTAACTAAAGAATTTGCTTTCCCCTTCAGATATGTTCCCCAATTACATTAATATCAGGAGAATAAGTAAAATAGGCAGAGGGAATGTTGAGCACCCAACCTATACCACATATAAACTCTTAGAGTCTAATATTGGATTTCCCAAATTACAGTTAACCCCACTGATGAGCAGAGATCTTCAGGAGGTGACTCCCTTCTAGTGATGTGTCAGAGAATGACATCCATATTATACACTTAACCATGATGAGATGGCTTGGGTGGTCATGTGTTCTTTCCATAGTTTGACTGGGAGAAAAGCTCAGATTACTCTTGTCTCATAAGCAGAGATATTCATGAGGTGACTCTGTCCTTGTGATATGTCACAGAAAGTTGTATGTATTACCCACTTCAACCACAATGAGAAGGTGTGAGGGGTTATGTCCTCTTTCCAAGGTTTGACTGGGAGAAAGAGGCATCTTTGAGCTCCACAAACTGGCACAGTTCACTTCAGATAAAGTCTGAGCACACATACAGCATATATACTGGGTCCTGTGTGAAAGCTTCTTGGGTCATGTTATTACAGGAGAAAGGCTGAATGATGACTTTTGATAGCCCACTGATGGCAACCAATTCCAATGAAATCGAGTTTCATCATAACGACCACCAAGTCTGGTAGGCTGGGTCAACTGAGAGGGCATGTAATTCACTGACTATGCATGCTGATGCAAACACTATCAGGAAACAGGTTTTGTATGAAATGAACTTCAGTGAGGTCCTGGCTAAAGGTCTGAATTTGTTTGAATTCACCCAAGTCAGAGCCCAGGTGAGATTCAACTTAGGAAAACAATGTAAGCGATTTAGGCCGTTGCAAAGTTGGACAATAAGTCAGAGAGGTCTTTGTTATGACCAAGATGATGGAATGTGCCTTTAATAGCAATCAGAGCCAAATTTCTCTCCTCAAACAGGCAAAGGAAAAAGTCAGCTACTTTTGGGACAGAGGCACTCAAAGGGATGATGTTTTTTGACTTTGTACCAGTCCCTGAAAATATGCCACTTCCCTTCATAAGCCTTTAAAATGGAGCACCTTCCAATCTGATTAAAATCAGATCTCTACTGTTATACATGAAGATCTGACAGTGACTGCTTAGGGGTCATGTTCTGGTATTACCATAAGCGCCAACTATTTCAGCCAATCGGCTTTAGTTTTATATCTTTGTATTTGGAGGCTGAGCAGTGTGGATGAAGAGCATGAATGTGTACCGAACAATTTGATTCACTTAGAATTTTGAAAGCTGCATTTCCATTGGCTAATTCAAAGGTCACCAGAAACATGACCTCTAAGTGGTCATCATCAGATCTTCATGTAGGACAGCAAAGATCTGGTTTTAATCATATTGGAGCACCTTCTATCTTCTGCAATTCTTTCTGTGAATGAGGGATTGAATTGTTTCTACTGCAAGGCTCTTCGGACAAGAGCAAAGTATGAAGGAGAAGAAGGTCTGGGCAGTGGTGCAACTTGTGGATCCGAGGCTGACTGAAAAGATTTGGTCTGGTGAGGATCTTCCTAGGTAGGTCTATCATTACATTAAGAAGATCACTGACCCAGCACTTACCCTGCAGAGATGGGCAATCAATATCATTTTCTACTCCTGGTCCCTCATTTTGTATAATCTTGGAACTATGATCATGGAGGGTAGGCAAAGGGCCACAGAACCTCTCATATGAGACAAGAAGCACTGATGGACCAAGCCTCTGGATCTGGTACTGGGCAAATGAAAGCAGAGAGCTTGTGATTCCACCTGGTTGTAAAAAGATCAATCATCGGACAACCCCATAGCTGGCAAATCTGATGAAAGACCAATGCATGGAGAAGCAATTCTGCATGGAGAATCTGTTCCCTCCTTACAGAGAATCTGCCAAGAGACCGAGTCTGCTGGGAATATGTCTGATCTGGATGTTGACATTGCACTGTGCACACCAACAATGGAATACTCAGACCAGAATGTACAGTTGGGGTAATTTAGTACTGCCCTGTTTAAGAAGGTATGCCACCACTGCTGAGTTGTCTGACATGTCGAGTTCCATCTCATTCTGATGGAAGTCAATCCAAAATGAGATGCTTTGATGATAGCTTTCATCTCAAAGAGACTAATGTGGAGGTCTTTGTCTGCCAGACCCCATTGGTCGCAGACAGTGTCAGACCCCATTTGTCACAGACAGTGTCAAAGTCCGATAACAGATGGGTAGTTCAACCATAGGTGGTTGTGCATGACACATGGTCGCATCTGGGTGCAGCTGTTTGAGAGGTATTCCAGTCGTAAGCCAACCTTGGCTACATCACTGTTCCAGGAATTATACAATCACACTTGTTGCACTGATCATGTAATCAAGATACATGGAAAAAGGACATCCTTGCAATAGCAAGGTCATCTGCAAATTGCATATTTAGAGGCAACATAGTGGGACAAGATCTGCTGTTACATAGAACAATCCGAGGTGTTGCAGAAACTCCCTGGTTGTGAACCATTTTGTGTTGGAAATGTATTGTGAAGATGATGATTTGCACCTTTGAAGGTGGGGAAGAGGTACCAGGCTGAGGTGAGTTAAAAAATCCATACCCAGATGGATGAACTGATTGTTACATAGAACAATCCGAGGTGTTGCAGAAACTCCCTGGTTGTGAACCATTTTGTGTTGGAAATGTATTGTGAAGATGATGATTTGCACCTTTGAAGGTGGGGAAGAGGTACCAGGCTGAGGTGAGTTAAAAAATCCATACCCAGATGGATGAACTGATAGATGAACAAAGATCGTCCTTCCAAAAAGATCAGAAAACCAAGATTATGTAAAAGAATTATGAGATCCTTTTTTCTTTTGACTAGAATGAATCTGATCAAATGTTTATGGAGGATGTCATCCAGATATGCTGCTGTGAAAATAGATGATGTCATATGAAACAGGGAATACAATAGAGAGTTGTAATTTCATAAAGGCTCAAGGACTTAAGTTCAAATTGGGAGCGAGAGAGCGAAATTGATAATAATTTCCTTGGTATGTAAGCCACAGGAATTTCCATAAGGGCAGATGGATGGAATGTGAAAATATGAGCCTGCCAGATTGAGATAAATGGCAAATTCATTCAGACTGCTGGAGAAGCAGACTGATCCTGCTGTTTCCATCGTGAATACCATTAGCTGTTCTAATCTGAAAAGGTTTGGAGGAAAAATCTGGAGAATGTGGATTATGAACAATCTCCACCACATGCTACTTGATGAACGTCCAATAGCCTTTCTGAGACAATCTGAACTGCCCACTCACTTGGCAGAAAGAGACCGATCCAACACTGTTTGAAAAACACAAGTATAGCGCATACCAGTTGTCTGTCAGTGCCTACCACCCACACAAGTCAAAAGCGAGAGAGCGCAGGCATGGGGGCAGAGAAACTTTCCTAGTACTTCCCTTGATATCACTGTCTCAGCCTATGAAACTGATTAGCTGATTGTCTTCATGCACATAATTGGGACTGCAGCTAGTTTTTTAGTTGAGCAGCAAACGATCCCATATCTCCTTTTCTCCAGTCTTCAGGTCATTGAGGGTGAATCAGAGAAGACGTATAAAGTAATGACTGCTACGCAGAGAGATGGAGGGGCAGTTCTTGGGCTGCCTGCCTCTGCAAGTCATCTATCTTGACAACGAACAACAAAGATATTCAAAAGGGAGGTTCACAGGGTCAGGGCAGGATGTGCATTGCCAGCCTTGTCTGCTAGCATGAAAAATTGCCAGAGATGCCAAGTCCAACAACAAAGATGTGACCATTATATCACAAATTTAAAACGTCAACAGCCAACATGGCATCAAAATTGAGGCATGGATAGACAATACAACATATTAAAGTCATTTATAAACCACATACACCTGGACTTACAGGCCCATAGGTCATGCTCAGACATGCAGGGAAGCTTACGTTGCTTGGGCTGCCTAGAATTGAGTGGAAACTCCCCCAAAGTGTTGAAATTCTTGCTGAAAACTGGAAGACATAAGAATGTAGAAATGGTCATTCAATTCCTTTATAAACCCCATGCACCCTTAGTTACAGGCCCTAAAGCCATGCTTGGACATGTGGGGGGACTTATGCTGCCTGGGCTGCCAAGAATTGGATGGAAAATCAACCAGAGTGTTGAAATTCTTGCCTAAAATAAAGCAAGACAGAAGATGTAACAATGTTCATTTAAGTCATTTATAAACACCATGTGCCCAGACTTACAGGCCTTAAAACAGGCTTGGACATGTGAGAGGACTTAAGCCACCTGTGCTGCCTAGAACTGGGTCTAACCTCTGCCAAATTATTGAAAGTGTTAAGATGTAACATCGTCCCCAACAAGCATGGCCAAAATCATCAGTACTCTTGGTCTTTGATTTTACATAGCTCCCTGTTTCTTATAGTTTCCCTTAGAACTGTCGACCATATATTCTCTAACCAACTGGCGCACATGCTACATGCAGCAGGCAATGTACACTTTGTATATGCAAGAGTTGTGAGATTCTCGCATTCTTGCAGTTAGCATACTAAGTCATCATGGTTGATTATTGAAACAACAAAGTAAGAAAGAGATACAGAAAAAATAGAAATCCATAGTTATTTGCATTATAAAATGTCAGACACCTGCTATACCAGTGGTGATAAACAGTGTGTGCGAACATGAACTTCATGTTCCAATACAATGTAGCCATGTATAGCCATGCGGTCAGAAAGCACATAAACTAAGATTGTATAGGTGAAAAAATATTTTCATAATTATGGTCAAAATAAAAAATAAAAAAAAATAATGTATATCAGCTGCAGAATAATCCTTAATACATCTGAAAATAACAAATCCTCAATGGATGGAATGAAAATAGCACAAATAACTACTTGGTTTTGGGAGACAAAGTGAACAATGTCTTGTCAGTTCACAAATGCTTAAACTAGTGCCACTTGTAGGTGGCAAGGGAGGTAATGGTCAAGAGTTATTGCCCTTTATCTATATATTAAGAGAGAAATGATGAATGTTTGTCTTTGTGACGGCTAGATTGGGAGGCAGTAGGGCTTATATTCCTATCATTAATGTGGTTGTGGAATGCATTTGAAGGAGAAACCAATTTTTCCTAGTAAAATAAGTTTCATCAAGAATACTTACCCAATCAAAATACCTTAGGAGAACTACTACTAACTCACAAATCTAGCCCTCCCAGATACTACTTTTAGCTAATGGGAGCTAAAAGCTGTCTGCTGACCTAAGTGGCTGTCAGGAAGAGTGATATCCCCTTACTTATAAGACTAGACTGTTCCGGTGGCCTAGTGGTTAGAGCATCCGCCTCGGATGCGGGAGGTCATGGGTTCGATCTCCGGCCGAGTCATACCAAAGACTTATAAAAATGGTACTAACAGCTGCCTCGCTTGGTGCTAAGCATTAAGAGGTTAGTGTTAGGACTGGTCGACCTGATGTCAGGATAATGTGACTGGGTGGGACATCATGCTACATGAATGCGGCATGATGCCGCAGTGCCAGACATCACTATAAACTGCCACACAGCAGATATCATAGCGATATGACTGAAAAATTGTTAAAGCTACATCAAAAATCCAAACCACACAAGCACACACTCACACACATGCCTACTAGGCTTGCTCAACTCAGCAGCAGACCTATTATCCTAGGTTGCACCCATTGCATAAAATTCTTCTGCTTGAATGAAGTCCAAAAATCTGCCAACTGGACCATCCTTTGCTCATCTGTACACAATTGAGGCACCATTTTCAGAATTCGGGGCAACCTAACTTGGCTCATGGCGGATATACATCTGCCACTACAGCCACCCAAGATTACAGTCCGTACTGATATAAGTACAGAAGGCTGTGGCCCCCACCTACTACTATCCTTTTGGTAAGCCAGCAGTGCGTGTTCTGTCCAGGAACAACATCTTGTACGCCTTTCACTGTTGGCTAGAATATCTGCATAGCAAGGGTGTTCTCATTCTTTCCAACAACTCTACAGTGGTGACTTACCTCAAATGACAAGGAGGAGCGTCTGAGGCAGACTCTCTAACCACTAGGCCACTGGAGCGGTCCCTAGTAGGCGAAGAAACTCCCATGCAGATAGAATTTTCCTCAAAAGTAAGGGATTAACATGGTTCAGATTTCAATGCCCGAAACTGAGGGAGATGAAATATGTTGCCTATGTATTTAACTCCATACCTAGGTGAACAATTGTGGAGATTGCACCAGGTCCGATTCTTCCTTGTTGATCAGAAGTCCAGATTGGTAATAAGGGTTATCATGTCTTGTTAGATCTAACTCCGTGATGTTTCTGCAGGATATTGTCCAGGCAACTTGATGTTGTCACAACAGAAATGGTTCGAACATGTGCCATTACTTGATTCAGCAGATGAGTAAAGACCCAGGGGCCGATGCTGAGCCCCAATTGGAGTGTCCTGAATTGGCATACATTGTTGTAGGTGAATCGCAGGAACATCATGGAGGCCTTGTGAATAGAGACATGAAGGTATGTGCCATTTAAGTCCACAATGATGGCAAAGTCTCCCCATGGATGGCATTCAAAATGTGCTGTGGTGTTTCCATTGGGAACCAAGGGGCATGGATGAATTGACTGAGGCACTTAGGCTGATGACCAGACACATTGTGCCATTTGCCTTTGGAACCAAGAAAAGTCTGGAATGAATGATAAGACCCTCTCAGTGCTACATCCAATTTGGTATGAGATAACTTTAGCTTTTGCTGGGTGGAGCTTTGATAGGACAGTTTTCAAAGGTTCGTGTCCTATGAGAGCCCTTGGGTCCTTTTGCTGATTTCCTGTACTATCTTTGTATCAATGCTGCGGTTGTGGAAGGGAGGGAAGTATGTCTCTTGATGGCTTGTTTGTGGACTTCTTCAATCTGGACATTAAACTGAAGGTTATAGGATAAAGGCTGTGCTCTTAGCTTGGCCGAATAATAGTCCTTCAGGAAAGTTGCAGGCAGAGAACAATGAGTTGCATTCCACCAACTGTACATCTGCAGCTGCAGTTATGGAATTGGCCAAAGTGTGTTAAGCAGCTCTGTTCAGTACTTGGGCCATTCTTGAGATTGTCTCCCATGCATGCCCTGAGGTATTCGGAGTGGAAGAAGACAAGCTATGTTCCATCTGCTGGAAGATAGCCATAGAGACGAAAGTCCAACATGAAAGACACGCCAACAATATTGTGCACTAAATGCTGAGTGTCATCAAAGGCCATCTGGTCCATATATTTGGAGTGTAACTGTGTCATCCCCAAAGTGGTGATATCACTGTCAACTGCAGGGGTTTCCAAATGAAAGACTGGTGTGTGGCAAAGGTAGAACTGCTGACAAACTGATGATGAAGGTGGGTCAGAATGTCTGTAACTCTCCCAGTATACAGCCTAGCTGGTTGCAATGGAAATAGTCCATCTGTATGTGGAGGATATGATTAGGATCATCAGTTGGGACAGGTTATGGGATGTTTGATCCCTGTAACCTGTCTGTATGTCTGCTGAGAGGGAATTTGGCTGTCTGTTAGCTCTGTCCTTCACTTTTCTGCAATTGGAATCAAGGGGAACCCCAAGGTGGCAAGGTAGAGGGAGTTGCCAAAAATACTAAGTCTTGTGGTGCCGGGGCTGTTTCAGAGTGTGTCAATGTCTGGCACTTCATGGCTGAAGGGTAAGTTGATTTATCTCCTTTGTTGGCCGGAATTTTGACAGTGAGGAAAGATCAGCATGCAGACTGATGATGTCTTCATCCTGAGCTCGTGTTTTTGTGCTTTCCCCATAGTTCTAACCTGTAAGAACAATAGAGGAAAACATATAAAATCGTAGCCCTGCACCTGCCTGTTAGAATGCAATGTCCATGCAAAGCCAAGTCCTAAAACACTGACCCAGAAATTGAAAACAGAGAGTCTAATAAAGCAATGAAGCATACAGGTAAAATATAATGACAACGCCACCTGAAAAGAGAAGTACCAACCTGTGGACCTGCACATGGGATGTTTTAATACTGCATGGGTGCAGAGCCATACCAAATGATGGTTACCTGGACAAAAGTGATAGCAGATGATCTCAAGTACAAAGATACCTGTAGGAAAGGTCAAGGGCAGTATGTACAGGTAGAATCATTGATACATGGCGTTCCAAGGCAAAGGATGCCATGGTAAAGAAAACTTACTTGTAAGTACAAGAAATGATGTAATTATACCTATAAAAGGAGTTTCTTAAGGGCATAAGACATGCACACATGAATATTGTAGCCCAAACTCCCCATCTTGTAAAGTCTCATAGGTTACCAGTGCAAATGACTAAGTGCTCCTTGAATATGATGGAATGCTTATGCTGACAAACATGATTCACATGTCGCCTATAGAAACGTGCATGAGTGAGACGTGATTTAGTAAACCATGTATAGAAATCTTACCTATACTTGTCCGACCAGAGCAGAAGCAATACAGATATGTACACGTGTCTGTATTACATACAAAAAAACGTTCACATAAAAGGAACTGAGGCACTGTAATAAATACTTACAAAGTAGGTGAAATAATATCCAAAATGTGGCAATTACTTGTAGGGAAAAAAGCACACAGACCACCTGTATAAGTACAAACACTAAAGTTGGCATCCAGATGCTACAAATGTCTTGGAATAGAAACTCCCCAATATGTACCTGTTTGTGAAGGCATTATACATATATCAGGAGTTGATGTAAGTGCTAGAGACTTGCACATACATAAAATAATTACAGCCCGGACTAAATGTGAAGTCACTTAGGCTCCCCGTGCAAGCCCCTAAATGTGTGATGACAACAAAGTGTTAGCAAATTGTAAAGGCAGAACTTTGTCAGTATAGGAAAAGAAAAAGTTGGAAATATAGATGGAGTATACTTTGAAGTGAAAAACTCCTTCAACTTGTAATGGTATATCTTCCACGTAGATTAAGGCTTTTGTGAGGTCTCTTGTGATGAGACCATGCTTCTAATCATGAGTGGAAGTAGTAACTGTTGTATTATTAGGCTTTGCTGCTAAGTCTTATACGTAAGGGAAGATCACTCTACATGAATGCCACATAGGTTGGCAGACAACTTTTAGCTCCCTTAAGCTAAAGGTAGTAAATCTGGAAAGGCTGGATTTATGAGGCAGTAGTAGTTCTTCTAGGTATTAGGATCGGGTAATGTATTTAACTAAGAAATGGATAAAATCATTGTTCCCAGCTCATTTAGTTGTGAATATAAATAAAGCATTATAAAAGTTCAAGCTTTCTTTATTGCCAATAAAGTTCAAGAGACGAGTCTGATTATACTTTGAGGCAAAGAAACAGCAACTTTACAAATTTTCCGCAAACAAATCTAATAAAACCATTTCGAAGAAAAACAGTTACTACATTTGTCAGTTTTAAGTCTTTTATCTAAACATCTCTCTTTCTCTATACACCTCTCTCCATGTCTCTCTTTAAAATGTAGCTATTTCCAAAACTCATATATAGCTTCAATCCATTTATCTATCTAAGAATTTATCTAAGAATACATTTATCTCTGCTTTTATAACTATATCTGCATTCTATCCCATCCTATTCTTCTCATCTACATGTACTACTTCAGACATCAGCGACCTTTTGGATCTGCTCTGCCAGGTTCTCTCAACTGTAGAGTGCTGCATGCCAACTAATATTCATCCCTTTAATTTAATTAACATTTTTAATACATACAATACATACAATGTAAAACTACAACTCATACTGCATACCTTACAAAACAGTCTGGTTTGCCACCATTGGCACACATGCCACAGGCTGCCAAAACCTGTACTACTTACATCTTTTTTTTTTAACTTCAGTTATTGAAACATGGTTTCAAGGTGCAAAAAAAAAGATAAAAAAAAGCTTTTTCTTTGTAAAATAATGTGATTTCATGAAAACATTACATGTTTTATTTTACCTAATGTTTTAACTTAAGTTGTTATGTTGTCATATTTTGCAGTAAGCTCAAATCTTCCAGGGGCAAGTTCAATTTTCTAGTCAGATTGCCCAGAGCAAGCTAACATTATTAAAGTTGTAAAGTCCTCATTATATATATATATATATATATATATATATATATATATATATATATTTAATGAAGTTTGTAGAGGTAACTAGACATCTGCAATAAAACAAAAAATATATGTACTTTTGACATTCAATGAAAACCTTCCATGACCAAATACTTCTAAACCCTTAAGCAATGCTCCCAAGATCAAATTTCTTAATCTGCTGTGTTCAAAGTCTAGCTTCAAACATATTCCAAGTTTTGAACCCTCCGCCTTCAGTGAAGCAGTAGTAGTTTTGCAAAATTACAAATGAATGTCAGCATGCCTGGAAAATTATGATCACATAGCTTCTTCCTTATGAACATAGGGGCAATTAAAAAAAGGCACAAATCAGTATGTTTCCAAGCACATTTCTCAGTTATACCCTCCCCCTTGAATCCAAAAGCTAATTTATATCACACTTTAGTTATATAATATGATAGTCTCTATACATTTACAAACGGAAATGTATCTATCATATTTCCGATTTTTAAAAGCTATCTGTATAATATGTTTATCACTTTTTCCTAAAACCATTTTCATAATTTTTTGCCCTAAAGATTATTTACCTAAATAATGTTCTTTTTTGTAGGCATGTTCATGTATGTGTCCTCTACCATAGCAGCCTATGTATACACATGACATGCAGGCATGAAGTCGAGGAGCATAGAGCCTGCAGACATAACATATGCATTGGTTTGCCTGAAAAAGACAAAATAAATTTGGTTAGCATTTTACTTAAATCTCAGTTCTGTATGATAAAGCTAATGGAAAGGATATCAGGCCAGTTCGACCTGGCTCCATTTTTCAAAATGGTTTATGGAATCTTTGGCAAGATGTAAATGCATTCTATTTTCTTCTCATGGATCCAACCTTCAAAATTATAATGCAAATTCGAAATTCATTCAAGTGATTTTCCATATTCTGGAACAGTGGGCAGAAAAAAACTTGAATAGGACTTGAGGTGAAAAATGCATTTCCCGGAAATGTATAATTCTGAAGCACCTTTATTTCCTTAACATGCCTTTTGTACTTGTTCACAACAGCAGTGGCACTGACAAGAAAAGTTTAGTAAATAATCATTTTTCAATATCGTTTTGAATGGGCGAATAAAATAAAGAAAATTCTTTTTTCGTCAGAACTTTGACTCTAATTCATCATACGAGTGTGTATAAATGTTGTAAGTAAACGTATCACATGGTGTTATGTTTTGTTTTTTACACGAAATGACAGGCTACCTTGCGACGCCTGGCATCAGCTGATTTACAAACTATAAAATGTGAGTAAATAATTCTATAGGGTTCGGTGCCGTGCTGCTTTTTAAGTTCATCTAAGTGCTGGCAACCATTGCAACTCATTTTAGATGACTTATAGGGTGCTGTGTTTCTGATTTCATTTCGAAATGAGGACTTCTCATTAGCGACTCCCCAACAAAGGTTATGCGCAGTGGTGGAAGAATGATGCACTTTTTGCGCACCTACAGGAAAGAAAGATACCGGTGCATAATTCTATGAGGGCGAGCCGGTTGTTAACTGACGAAGATAACGCTTAAAGCTGTACTTACATAATCTTTTATTTCATTTGTTAAGTCAATAAAACTTTATTAATGTGTAGTATTTTTTGAAAACCTATATTTTAAGTTAATTTTCGTAATTAAAGTAAGTGGAAAGAAACGGTGTGGGGAAATATTTTGTCCTGTTAAAAATAAGTCTGTAAACAAAGAAAAAAAATCGTGTACTTTCACATGATTATGGATGTTTGTCAATTGCATTGCAGGATTTAACACTGTAATTTACAGCGATCAATTCATACTTCTCATTAATGGTTTACTATGTATGGATGAGGTTTATAAGAACAGATATTCACACGTTTTACAAAAAAAATAATCGTACTATACTGGGTAAACACTTTTTTTTTACAATTAGACTCACAAGCTAAGCATAAAGACTTCTGTTTTCACATCTGTAAGGCAGATCACCGTGACATACTTTTAAGGGTGAGAGTGTTATGTTAGACAAATGCATATTAATGGCAGGTCAAAGTGATGTGACGTATAAGGGGGCATATATAAAAGAATATTTACATCTTTGATAGAGATTCTTCCCCCTTGCTGTTTATACTCAGTTTTTACTCTGAGGTTGGTATCAGCACCAGATAAATCTTCTCAAACCCTGGCACTTGTCTGTGTGTAGAAGATAAAAAAAAAACGATCCCCTTTATTATTTTTAATACTGCTGGAGTCATGGAAAACCTTCAGGCACTTCATCTCTGGCCTATTTATTAAATACTTACCTCATGATTATCTTCTTGATTTACCACTTCTCTATTCTTCTTTCGCTGAGGACAATACACAGTATCCCAAATCAGCTCACCTTTGGCCTTTATATGCACTGGTACCATGTGACCTATCCCATTTCCAGACAAATCTATTCTACTTGTCAAAGTGGCCAGCTTAATATGCCAGTAAAATTGCTCCAGTGACTTAATAGTCATAATAGCAAGACAGAATTAGGTCACTGGGACCATCTTTCAAGATGCATTTATCTTGATGACTAATACATACCAACCACAAAAATGGATAAGAGTAAAAAATTATTTGCAGAGGTTTTTGAGTAATTTGGATCATGCAGCAGCAGAGCAAGAGAGACAAGATTTTAAGGTCACTGTGACCCTCTAACGTAGTTCATTAGTTGAGAGTGATCAGCTTGGGCAGGAAAGAGTATCATTTTTTAAAGCATGGTTCATGCAGCAGCAGTGATGGCAGTGATAAAATTCCACTTGTCTCATATTTACAAGTGGTGATTTGGGAAAGACAAGTCACTTTTTCAAGATGCTTGTCCCAGTCAGCATTTTCATTAAGAACCAGCCAGTAGCCAAATTGACCATTTCACGCTGTTTCCTGGCCAGTTCAGATTGCAAGATTTTTAAAATTCTAAGCCATAAACTAAACTTGAAAAGAAAACATTGAAAGAAAAACAAACTAAACTCATTGATCTTGCATTTTATGTTTCTAAAAAATGAAATGCTTGTAGTCAGGAAATCTAATTGGCATCAACAGCAATCTTTGTTCTCAGTTTCGGTGGAAACAGAAATTATTGATTGATAAACATATATTTTTTACTTATTTACTAAAAATAGAATGATTGCATGTTCCCGAAAAGCAGTCGGCACCAATCATCATTCCCTGTTTTCATTGAGAATAGAAAAATGGTACACAATTGAAATCAATGATTGATAAAGTATTCATCTGTTTGTTGATGCACATATCTACACATTTATGAATGCACTTTCTGGTGTAGTCTGAAGTCAGCGTTTTTGTTTATTCCATGCAGTTTCTTAGTCATTTTATACTAATATGTTGACAAAGTCCTAAGTTGTAATTTTTTCTCTTAAATGTTTTAGATTTTCAAAGCTAAAATCGTCCATCCTATAAACTCAATCAAGTCTGTTTTGTATTGATTTTGGAATGGTAGTCTTAGAATGGTTGTGAACCATTCTGGTGTTCATATTTAATATCTATCACAGTTGAATTGAATGCTTTATCAGTCTTTATGTGATTTGATTGTGAACACTCACTGTATTTGATGAAGTATGCAGCCCAAGAAAAAAAAGAACAGTTGATTAAAGACTTTTTCCTACTGCTTATTCCAAAGACAGGTTTGTAAAGTTATGTACATTAGGCATACTGCAGTAGTTAAAATTAAGCAACTCGGTTTTGAACATTGATCCATAAAATGCATCCAGACTGCTCTGGTGGCTTAAGTGGTTAGATTGTCTGCCTTGGATGTGGGAGACTGCAGGTTTGAACCCCAGCTGAGTCATACTAAAGACTTATAAAAATGGTACTAGCAGCTGCTTCGCTTGCTGCTTAGCATTAATGGGTTAGCATTTGGACTGGCTGGACTGGTGTCAAGATAATGTGACTGGGTGGGACACAATACTTCATGTCTGTGGCATGATGTCCCAGTGCTAGACATCACTATAAAACTGCCACACTGCAGACATTATAGTGATATGAATAAAATTTTTAAAGCTACATTAAAAATCTAAATCACACACACAGAGACACACACACACACACACACACACACACACAATCTATGCAAACAAGTTGAACCCATCCACTCAATGTAAATTTTGTAATTAGAAAGTTTTCAATGAGAATTATGAAAAATGTATTGATTTAGTTTTCAATGAGAATTATGATTTGGTTTCCAAATTCCCTTTTTAAACTGACATTTTATGTATGATAAACTAATAGCTCATCTCTGCCATTGGACTGAAACAGCAATAAATAAATAAATACCTACACAAATACTGTTCTTTCTGGTGCTGTGTTTTATTCCAATAATGGAAATAATTAGGTCTGGAGAAATAAGTTCCTCATTTCCTGAGTCATTTTTAGCCAAAAATGCCTCCGAAATATGCTGGATTTTCCTCTTGTTTTTAAAAAATCTTTGGAGGGGATGCCTCCAGACCCCCCTTGTAAGTTGACACTTTTGGCACTCATCAAAGTTTGTCCTGTTGAAAATGGTTTTTGGTCTCTTCAGAGTTTTATTAATGAAAACTGACATGTGATATTTCAAAACTGATTGAATGTCATGTACAGTGCAAGCTGAGTAAAATTAGTGTAGGAAAAGTAAAAGTTCCAAGTCACTTGGATAAATAGCTAAGTTAAACATTATTTAAGCCTTGGTGGGTGAGACATAATATTTATATTACTAGGTTATTGTGTAGACTAATATTCATACTAAGGTAGGTCACTTTGACTACTTTAAGGTAAAAATGTTGCTCATAAAAAAGTAAGTCACATGAAGCTGATAGTCACTTGAAAAAGAAACTTATAATAGGGTTAGTTTAGTTTCTGTACCTTTTAAATTTTGAGGACTGATATTGACAGTCTTTTTGCAAAAAAATGTTTTCACTAACTTAGGTCATGCAGGAGCAGATTAGTTGAGGCATTACATTATGAGGTTATATTTGAGCAGATCAGTTGAGGCATAACATTGTGAGGTTATATTTGAGGTGATTAGGTGAGGCATAACATTATGAGGTTGTATTTGAGCAGATTATGTGAGGGATAACATTATGAGGTTAGATTTGAGCAGATTAGGTGCAGCATAACATTATGAGGTTAGATTTGAGCAGATTATGTGAGGCATAACATTATGAGGTTAGATTTAGGGACTAATATTCAAGCTCTAATTCAATCTTCATTTAAGGGTGAAAATATTGGTCATATTAAAAACAACCAACAGTTGACCTTATTAATATTCACAAGGTAAACTTGTAGGTCAGTGACCTATGTTTTGCAGAAATTATTATTTTTGGTTAATTTCCCTGATCTTTTCAAGGAAGATGAGGATATAGTATTCATATTTACACATGTACACCCATCCTTTCATGATTCTTTCATTTCCAGTACAGTAACTTTCAAGCCATATGTGATTCAGGAATGAAACTTGGTAAACTTGTTCATTATCATTAGAAGGTGTCTCTTACCACATTGGGGGATGTGTGTGTGTGTCCTATCTTTAAGGTCAAGGTCATAGCTCAGTATTTTCCATTACACTGTCACTTCTGCTATTTAACTTTAAATCAGTTTGAGATATAGTGATGAAACTTGGCATACTAATATACATTGCTAGAAGGTATGTTGCCTGCTACAGTAGGGGTCCAGTTTCTGAGGTTAAGGTCATGGCTTGAATATTTTAAGTTTCCTGTTGTGCATTCCTTTCTGCATAGTAACTTTAGAGCTATTTGAGATTAAGGGATGAAACTTGATATGATCATTCATCATCACTATGAGGCATATTACACTTAAATCAGGTTCCTGGCTTATCTTCATTTTCTTTCAAACTCTCCTTTCCTCCTGTAAATTTAGGGTCATTTCAGATTAATGGATACAGCTTGGTGTACTTATGGATCATCATTAGAAGGTATGACTTAATACCATTTTGCAGGGTTCCTGCGGGTCTTGGAGTACTGGAAAAGTTTTGGAATTTAAAAAATAAATTTCAAGGGTCTTTGAAAAGTCATGGAATTTCTCAAAACCTTGCAGAGTTTTGGAAAAATCATGGATGTTCTGATAATGGAGTTAAAAAACCCCAATAATTGCTAATTTCATAGAGCACAGAGCACTGATTCAAAATACTTGTTTCGAACATGGCACAATTATGATTGATAAACAATCTTATTGAGGTCCTTGAGTTTTGTGAAATGGCCCTGGAAAAGTTTTTGAAAAGTCATGGAATTTGTTTTTGTTAAGTCTGCAGGAACCCTGACTTGGGTATGTGTCAAGGTTGTGGCGCAATATTGTAATTTTTATTTCTTTTTTCTGCTCAATTTAGATGAAACTTGGTATACTTGTATGCACTTGTAGATGGGATAGTGAACTCAGTTGAATTGGGTTGTAGCAGTTGTTTTCCTTTACTGTTCTGTCTACATTGTACTTGGTTGAATTAAATGTAGAGCATCTAATCCATCACATATTTAGAATATTTATCTTTATTATAAAAAAAAAAAATCCTCTGGTTTTGACCCCTGTAAGGCATTCACATTGAAGAACACGTTTTAATCCAGTCTGAAATTTTCACCAATGTGCCATTATGTATTTAATAAAAGGTGAGAAACAAATGCTGCAGGGTACCAACAGTTCTCGCCATTTGTGACTACCTTTCCTGAAACTACACATTGTAGACAAACAAGTGGTGTGAATGCATGATGAATGCATGGTTTTAAGTTCAACACTAGTATACCCTCCCAGGACAAGAAAGCTGAGGTCTAAAGGTTGTTGTATCCAGTGTGTCGATTTGATTGTCAAAAAAATAATGTATTGAGAATTGACTGCTGAGCAAGATCTACCCCGGTATCCTTTTTTCATTTGGTTAAAATGTAAATAAATATAAAAAGGATCCATAGTTTATTGATACATTCTTAGTTTATATTAGGTCGTGAGTTACTGGATTTTCCAAGTGAAATAAATGTGATATTCACTGGAGTGAAATATGATAAATATTTTCACTGCCACATCAATAACATTATAAACAAGAAATCTGAGCTGTTTTTAGATGCTTGCATGGTATAGTGTTAATTATGTCAGCCCCACAAACCAATCAAATAATGTGTATATACTTTTTTCTTCAGTTATTTAATGTGCTGTTTTGCCTTGAATTAGGGAGGAGAATTACGACCGATATTTTCTCTGTGAATATACACAAATCACAGCAGAATATAAATGGTTAGCCACTGATGTTATCGCAAAGGATACAGTTTGAAATTTGCTATCAATCTCTTATACATTTTACTAGCCAATACATTTGAAAATAAATAAAAGAAAATTTGCTTGGTTCGAGTGAATAATGGGATGTATTTCATCTCTTGGGTGAAAAACTAAAGTATTTTCGCTCATGCCTTTGCCAGTCATGAAAATACTGAGTTTTTCAACCACTTGATGAAATATATCCATTATCCACTTGTTTCAGTTGTTTCTCTATAATTATTTATATTTTATGTGAGACTTTACTTTTGCCTGGGTTTTTACTATAATTATCTTTTATGAAATGAAATTGGCAGATTTTTGTACAGACCATTCAAACTGTGCAACCATTTGACCTTCACTGTCACGTCCCTATGAGGTGGTTTACTTAAAAATCCTGCATGTGATTTGTATGCACATCATTTGTAACTATTATGAGTTCACAGAAGAGGTTTATTTTACATTTGCATAGTTATTTGTCTATGTGTGTAGTATACCACGAAAAGCAACACTGTAGTTCTAGAGCCATTCAAGATGAAGGGACAAACTTCATGCAACTATACATCATCACTAAAAAGTGGGTCACTTGCTGCCTGTCATCAAGCCCATAGTAATTTGTCAGTATTTTAGGTTTCAGTCATATATTCCCGTCAAGTTTCTAAATTAAGAACTGTTTAAGATTGTCCAATCCTCAAGGTGAAGGTCATATATTTTAGTGTATCTGTTTCAGCTTTATGTCTTAAAAGCTGTTTGATTAGGTCCAGAGATGAACCATGGTACATCTGTACTTCTCATTTTCATTGCATCTTGCGTATCACAGTCAGGTTTTATCTTCATGGTTGCATTGCAAAAGTTTTTTTGCTACCTCTTTTCTCCACTGGTACTCTAATTCCCTTTGAGACAAGGCCACGCTGTTTTGTTACTTTCCATGTCTGCCCAGTAACTTTACAGCTTTGTCTTAGAGGTCATGGTCAGATTTCATAATTGTGAACTTTTATGACCACACCATGGTAGGTGGGATACAAGAATTCACTGAATTTGTTTTGATTATCCAGCATTAGAGCAGGTTGACATTACATTTGCTGAATTGGCTAGTTTATATTTACATGGTTTAGTTAGTACAAATTTAATTTTCATGGTCTTTTATTCTCAGATATTGCTATGGATATGGGTTTAGAAGTCATAGGCAGTGGAATTGGAGCATCACTAGGGCTGCTGTATCTAATCTATGTCATTTCATCACGCAAAAAGAGAACTGACCTGAAGGGGAAAGTTGTCTTCATTACAGGGACAACTTCAGGCCTGGGTAAAGGTAATTTAAATGACATTTCATTTACACATATTGCACACGGAATTGTAGTGGAATATTTTAAACATACATGTATTCAGTTCATGAGTGATGGGAAAATTGGCAGTTCAGATATTTCTTCAGTGGATTAATTCTTTACAATGATTCCCTTCAGCCAGAAAAGAAGGTGGTTACTGGTTCTTAAGAGAGAGTGTCCTGTTATTGTGGGGGGGTTGTTTGTTTAAATGCAAAAATATACTTCTAATAAATTAATACAGATAAATATTGACTCTTACAAGGGGATTGCTTTTTTTGACAGGAATGTACCTGCTACTGGTGCAAAAAAGATACTCTAAATACATGTCAGTAAGAAGAGTGCACCAAATGGATGTATCCAGGGAGTACTTCATTAATGTTATTCAATTCCCCTTAGAGATGAACACATTTGGCTCGATAATGTTTGCTTTTTTTCACATTTTTTCATAGAAATTGGTGATATTAAATTGGACCTGTCAGTCAGTCCATCTGTCTATCCATCACACTTTTGTTTTTATACAATAACTCTTAAAACTGTTATTGGTTAAAAGTATACAGCTTAATGTCAAGTTTGATTACTAGCATTCTGCATTCTTGTGTAGTGGAGTTATGGCCACTGCTTGTCAGACCCACCCACTTTTATTTTTGCACAATAATGTCCTTTATTATTACTGGTTTATAACCACATGTGGTATACAGCTTGATATTGATACAATGTCTGAGTTTTGATTAACAGTTTTCTGAGTCATTGTTTATCAGAGTTATGAACTATAATTGTCAGACCTCCCCCCCCCAATTTATTTTATTACAATAAATTCCTTGATTATTACTTTAGCTCATCTGAGCTTATGGTCATCTGTCATGCATCAGGTGTTGTCAGTAGTGTATTGTTCATCCATCAACAACTGGTTGTTAACAACCTTTTGTCCAAATTTCTGATCTGATTTCAAATAAAACTTGGAATATGGGCTTATCTCATCAAAATCTCAGATAAGTTCGATAATGAATGAGAGTCACATTTACTGGTGAGGTGAACTTGCATCTGATTGGCTGACCTTGTTACACTCTGGAGGACATATTTATAATCCCATTTTGAACAAATTTGGAATATATACTTATATCAGTATGATCATGGGTGAGTTTGATAATAAGCAAGTTCCATGCTTACTCCTGAAGTGATCTTGCATCTGATTTTCCGAGCTTTTATCAGTCTGGAAGCCGTATTTATGATATGGCTTAGATCAAACTTAGAATATATGCTTCTGTCATCAAGACCTTGGACAAGTTCTCTAATGAGTGAGATTCCTAATATTAATGAGGTGATCACGTATCTAATTGGTTGAGTTTGTTACCGTGCTGGAGGCCACATTTCTGATCTGATTTTGATCAGACTTGAAATAATGGTTTACATTATCAAGATCTGGGATGGGTTTGACACTTAGTTAGATCCATGCATATTAATGGGGTATCTTGCATTTGATTGGACAACCCTATTGCCACATTGGGGGCCAAATTTCTGATCCAGTTTTGAGTAATCACTTAAATCATTGAGAACTTGATAAGTTAGATAATAAACAAGATCCATGTATACTTATGAGGTGATCTTGCATCTGATTGGCTAACCATGTTACCACTCTGGAAACCACATTTATGATCCAACTTAAATCAAACTTGGAATATGGGCTTATATCATTAAGATCTTGGGTGGGTTTGATATTGAGCAAGATCATGCATAATAATGGGGTAATTCTTCTGCATTTAACTGACAGAGCTGATTACTCCTCTGGAAACCATACATCAAATCAGATTTGGATTATACATGGAATATGGGCTTAGGTCTTTCAAGATCTTGGTTGAGTTTAATAATGAGCAAGATCCATGCATGTTAATAAGGGGATCTTAAATATGATTGGCTGAGCTGTTATAACTTTAGAGGCCCTTTGTTTTATTTTTCTCACAGTGTTAAGAATAGCAGACTGTGCAGATTAAAGGTTAAGGTCACAAACAAGCCACTGAAAAATGCAGGGAAAAGTATACCAAAAGGTCAAAAAGACAAATTTTTGTTTTGCTTCTTGACAGCTCCAGTTTGATCCACTGGTAAGATCTGATGATGACCAGTCTGGGGTGAAAATGTAAATGGAAAAATCTTTTGCAAAAGAAAATTAACTTTATTTTGTTGTGCCAGAAAATAACTGTACAATAGTTCCATTTCCTTCTCAGATTTATATGCTCCTAAATAAATTGATTATGAAATGGGATCCATGACCATAGTCTCATTATAAAAGGGATAGCAATCTACTCAGAGCTCACTGAAAGTACTTCTCACAGTCTACTCAGAGGTCTTTGAAAGGACTTCTGGCAGTACACTCAGAACTCTCTGAAAGCACTTGCAGCAGTCTATGCAGAGCTCTCTGAAAGTACTTATCACAGTCTACTCAGAGCTCTCTGAAAGCACTTCCAGCAGTACACTCAGAACTCCCTGAAAGCACTTCCAGCACACCTTTGAGATTCCAATGTTAGTCTCGGACTCTAAGTCTTCTAAGATTGTTCATCCTTTGTATCTTCAATAACTAGTCCAGGATGAATGAAGGACAACTGTACTTGTATTTTCAGCTTGTGCTTTTGCATTTTATGAGGCTGGCTGCCATCTTATCATAGCTGGGAGAAACAGAGCTTCCCTGGAGCAATTACAGGTTCAGTTACAAAGTACTCAGGTAAGGAACAAGTCTCTAGGCCACTGAAAGTGTATCTTGGCAAAATCAAGTACATTTAGTGTGTTAATCTTGTCAGGGAAAAATGACACTGCACTTGTCTTGAGAACTTGCTTGTTCTGGCAACAAAAAGTGGTTTCTCACAAGAGGTGGTTTCTCACAAGAGGTGGTCTCTCACAAGAGGTGGTTTCTCACAAGAGGTGGTCTCTCACAAGAGGTGGTCTCTCATAATAGGTCTGTGCAGGAGGACTAGTTTTCAAAATCAAATTTCCAGTGGGTTCAATAGGGAAAAATGATTTATCCCATCATTCTTTGTGTGTTTTGCATCAACCATCATGCATTATCTGTTGACAGTTACCATATGCAACTTCTTAAAAACTGTTCAACAGAATTTGGTCAAATTTGAAAAAAGTATCACGACACAAAACTCCTTCAGTATTTATCAACTGATGCTGATCTGCTGTCAAATTGGCTGCCATTAAAAAAATACAAAAAAGAAATTTTAGATGTTTCCTTGTCAAAAACTTTTGAAAAGAATCTGACTAAATTTGATGAATCCTGGTTTAAACATCTTTCCGATTTTCTCAGAGGATATTGATTCGCTGTTAAATATGGCTGTTAATTAAAAAAAATTGAAAAATATTTAGACTAATATTTGACAAATCACTTCGCAAAATTTGACCAAGTTTGGCAGAAAGCATACGGTTACTAAGTTCTTTAAAATTTGTTCAAAACACTATTAAATATAGCCAAATTTTTAACTGAATAAAAATAGAAAAATATTTAAAAACATTTAAATGACTTCTTAAAAATCAATCAAGAAAATTTTGACCAAATTTGACAGAGGGCATAAAGTTCTTTCAAGTTGTTCAAACAGTGGTGATCCACCTTCAGATATGTCTGCCATTCTAAAGATATGAAAACCTTTAAATAAGTTCTAACATATTGTTTAACATTATTAGAACAAATTTGAGTGAGAGCATCCTGTAATGAAGGTCTTTCAAAGTTGTTCAGATGGTGCCAATCCACCTTCAAATATGGCCTATGTTATTAAAAATGGAATAACATTTAAATGACATTTTCTCAGCTACTGCTCAGCATAATTTTACTAGATTTGATAGAAACCTTTATGGCATAGATGGCTTTAAATTTTATATCTTTTTGAAAGTTGATTTGAAAGAAACAAACTGTAAATACTGTTAAGTGTTGACATTTATAATTTCTGAATGCATTTCATTTAAAGCAAATTTTGAATTTGTAAATTTAAAATCATCAGTTTTGTAGTTTATTTTATTCGGAAGAAGATTCCCGGATAAATTCTACACTTAATAGTAGACTTATCAAGCTAGGATTAACATGGACACTATTTTCATAGCTTCTAAGATCCAAATTAGATAATTACTGATGGTCAACTGCAATAAGTGTTATTGAACTATACCTTTATTCCAGTTAATGGCTTATTTGAACTGAGAAACCAACACTGTTGCTCTTCAACTCAAAGACAATTAAGTGCATTTTCTGACCTGATAGCTGGCAATACAGGATAGCATGGATATCACATTCCTGACAATTCAGATTGGAGCTTTGCACCAAAATGTTAATTTTTAACCCTATTGGTCCCAGTAGTAGAAAAAATGTATAAACAATAAATAAAAAATGTAAACATTCTTATAGAGTTCCAAGGTCAAAGGGCAGAGGGCAGAGATTTTGGAGCTGGACCTTGAAGATGTGAACGTAATAACTGCTAAAGCTGAAGATGCTGTCCAGCTGTTTGGTCAAGTGGATGTGCTTGTCAATAATGCAGGGGTCAGTTACAGGGGTCAAGTAGAAGATACACTGCTTGATGTGGACATGAAGGTCATGTTGGTCAACTACTTTGGGCATGTTGCTTTAACTAAAGGTGAGGGATCTGGATAGAGCTATGGTGATAAGCTTGCTTTGTATGTCTGGAGTTTATTTTTTAATCCTAGTTTATAAAGCATGCAGCCTTGACAACAGTCATCTAATGGTTATGATTGTCTTTGAAAACCTTGGTTTCCACTTACTTTAAGACCATATTAAGCCAGTATCTGAACTTTCAAGAACTCATTCTGCAAGTTGTACAGTCTTGATTTGCAAATTGATCTGAAATAAATAACAATATTTTTTTACATGTAAAAATGAATGTCTGTTATATGTTTTTGTTGAATGTAAATGGTAGCCATTGCCATTGGGGCAGTGTCTGGGACACTCAGGTTGATGTTTGTGCAATGATCGTGATATATATATATACACACACACACACCAGAAGCACATGCTAAAAACTATGTTTGCATGTTTATATTTACATGTAAATGTATTAGATGGGGGTTCTTGGCACATTTACTTTGAACAGCTACAAATAAGTGGTTGACGATAAAGGTTTGTGAAGTTTCCATTACAGCAAAGACCAATCTATGACAACATCTGGGCCAATAAAGTACTTTATAACTTGCATCAACTAAATTGTATAATTTTTTTAAAATAAGTGAAGTTAACTTAAAGGAATGCATACAAGACTTTTTAGTGGAGAATGATGGTGATGAACTTCTTTACTTATGCAGCACTAACTAGCTGCAATCACTAAAGTAGCAGCAGGCAGGGTGAACCCTACAACTTTTTGCTCGAGTCCGTGAGCAAAAATAAAGGTTCCTACAGAGGCTGAAAAAACAATGTCAATAATGTTAAACTGAAGCCTCTAACTGAACATATTTTCATATGGTTGAGAACAGACAATAAATCGTTTGGGTTAGCTCATTTTTGTTATTCCATCGTTGACGTATTTTGTTTTTATTTTATAGTGCGTTTTGTCTACTGGCCGGGTCACTCAATTTTTGTCGTTCACCCTGCCTGCTGCTGTAATTAACCAAAGATTTTATCCAGACCTATACGATATCTAGATCTTGGGTCATGTAAATTTATTGTAATAAATCCGAACGGAACAGCTTGTGCTTTTGAAAAGAAGTTTTTAAACTTGATTATATTCATATCCCCTGAACACCAAGTAAAATAAATATTTTGTAAGGTATAATTATCTACTCCATTAAACATGACTAAAATATTGCAGTTATCTCTGATCACTTTTGGAATTTGTGTATATCGCTGAGTAACATAAATCACGTCAGTATTTTTATGTCTACCTCGAGAAAATATCCGAGCTGGATTTGATTGTTTGTCCAGCATAACGTCATCATATACTATGAGGTTATTAATAAATCCATCTAGGTCATCTACAGATGGGGCTTCATCAATATCGGTAATAAAATCAACAACATCATTGTCGTCTTTATTCAGCAATTTTGCATTTTCATTAAAATCTTTAAGTACTTCATAACACCGTTGATCATCTACAGATGATGCTACCAAATATAATTTCTCCCACTTGAGCCATCGCATTATCAGATTAAGTAATAATTGTGTCTTACCAGATCCAGATGGGCCTATTATAATCATCCTGATAGAATTCGGTAGCGCTGGATGGTGCTTTACTGGTTCTTGTTTTCGTGTCGCAGAAAAGTCAATTATATCCATATAATAAATAACATGAGTTTATATTGTGTTCGATGCAGAGCACCTACCCATACCACTGGATTAACAACAATAACAACGAAGAATAAAAGACATGCAGTTACAGGTAAATGTGTAGAATGTGGCACAAAAAAATATAAATTTATTTCATCGACGAAGAACGGTGGAGATATCGCTGCTTCATTGGGGAAATTACCAGGAACTCCATGGGCTAAATACCCCGGTGAGAAACATCTTCCTGGATATAATTATTGTGGTCCTGGAACTCGACTTGATATCCGACTTGATGATCAAGATCAACCAAGACCAGAAGAGTATCCAATAAATAGGATTGATCAAGCATGTCATGTTCATGATGTTGCGTATAAAAGTGAAGATTTACAACAACGGTATCTTACAGATGTAAAATTGATTCACGCATTAAATTCTATACCCAATAAATCTGTCAGAGAAAAACTCGCTAGTTTTCTAGTAAAAATTGCCATGAAAGGTAAAATAATGTTAGGGGCTGGTAATTAATTATATAATTATTATAATGGAATCCATTTATTATACTGCAAGGGGATATTGGAGAGGCAGATCAGCAATTAGTAAACTTGCTGAAGCAGCAAAAGTCTCACGTTCTGTTGCTGCAGCGTGGTTAGCACGACAGACAATATGGCAAATTTATCTACCACCACCTAAAAAAATTCAATACACACAGTTTGATGTCAGCACCCCTAATGAAGTTCATCAAACAGATATTTTATTTTTACCACATGACACCATTAAAATTGGTAGACGTCAATCACGCACGTACAAATACGCATTAACTGTCGTTGATGTTGCAAGTAGATATAAAGAAGCGGAACCATTATCAACAAAGACAGCATCTGAAGTTACATCTGCGTTTGAACAAATTTATCAACGTGGTGGTCTACGATGGCCACAGTTATTACAGGTTGATCCTGGCAAAGAATTTCTTGGTGCGATATTATCGTTGATGAAAAAACATAACATTAAAATCAGACGAGGACACACTGAAATTCATCGTGATCAGGCAATCGTTGAACGATTTAATCAAACACTTGCTGAGCTGTTATTTGGATATCAATATGCAAGGGAAATATCTACTGACTTTAAATCCGGGGAAAGATCTCGAGAATGGGTTGCAAGGTTACCAGGTGTGATAGCTGCATTAAATAATGAAATTACTCGTGCAACTTCCATGAAACCTTCTAATGCGATCACAAAAAAATATATATCAATACAACGACGTGAATCTTTCTCTCAACCAGTATTAGGTAATGTAACTGTAAGATATTTATATGAACCTGGTGAACTTGAAGGTGGTAGAAAAAGAGCAACCGATCCTATCTGGAGTGTGACTACACATACAATTTCTAGCATGGTTAGATCCACTGGTAGACCTCCAATCTACAGGCTAGATTATACAGCTCCTCAACGTGGATTTGTACGTGAACAATTACAAGTAATTCCTAAAGACACACAATTACCACCACCTTCACTTATGTAAATTAGCGCCTCTACGTCGATTGCATTCAAGACAGGTTAGCATCACATTATCACGTGTATGACCAAGATCACTATTAATTCTGTCTACGGTAAATTGTCTTGGATTATTATTCGAATATTGCCATAACATATTACAGTTACAGCTTGCACAATTATTATTCTGTCGTTGTTTTAGTGTTATAATAAATTCAGTATCAATATCAAAGTCATGCTTATTTTTTTTGCCACATTGTTTATAACCAGATAGTTTTTTTCTTATTATGTCATTATTAACAGTTTGATTGTTATTTTCTGTAAAATTCATAATAACCCTACGTAGTTGAGATATTCTTCTGACTCGAGATACTGTGAGATAGACTAAATTTGACCATTCGATCCGATCATCGACAATCCAGATATTTGTATCAGAAATAGTTAATCCTTGTGACGAGTGAATCGTTATAGCGTATCCTAACGTCCACGGTGATTTATTCATACTCAGCACATTCTCAACAACATTAATATCGACTAAAATAATATCATTCAAGACAAGATTTTGTATTCCACCACCAGGAATTTCAACTTCAATGTTCTGTCGTCGAGTATCTGCTGGGCGATAACATAATGGTACAGGCAGATCTGAAAACTTTTCTTTATGTAACAGAAACAATTTCTCCTGTAGTTCATCACGAACTATCTTTCTACTTGCGACTATCAAATCAGCGGGATTCCATAAATTTAGAAAATCATTCATTGTAGTTTCTGGAATTACTCCTCGCATTATTTCACATTGTATTTTATCCGGCTGTAGTCTGATTAACCTTTTTAAACTCCTTCAGCGGTTCATCAATAGCTCTATGGTCATCAGTTATTTCTTCGTAGTAATCTACATTATTCTTCAGCCATTCATGTGGAGACTGACCAACAAAGGGTGATGGTTGACCATGATCGCCACACATAATTACAGCAGTATTCTTCGTTAATAACCAATCAAGAAATATTTTTAATATTTCTAATGGTACTGTGTCTACCTCGTGCCATATAATATACTTAGGTATATATTTCTCGCCCATTCACTCAGGAGTCCATACATCTCCACACCATCTAAAGAAACTATGATAAGTACATGATTTTACTCCTCGTTCCTTTATTTCTCTGGCGAGTTTATGTGTAGGTGTTAAAACAATTATATCTGAATTATTATTCATGAATAATTTAATCGCACGTGTTGTTTTACCTGAACCACCGCCTCCGTTAAGATAAACAGTCTTATGTCTAGCCACAAAATCATTTACAGATGGTGCTAATGACTTTGATGTTTGATTATTATTTTTGTAATATATTTCCTTAATTTCAACGTCGGCAGATTCAGAATAACTAAATATATTCTCCTGTTTTATTCTCCATGATCCCCATTCACCATTACCAAGTAGCGGTTTTAACAAGTCTGTATATTTTTTATTTATATAAAACGAATCCGTAGCGACTCTGACAGCGTAACGAGGAAATCTATTTATCATAGACAGCAGATTTATTGAAATATAGGCTAGCATTGAAGATCTTAAATGAATAAATTGCGGTGAGTCACCATCAAGATAGCTCACAATTGTACCTAGTTTGGTTCCGTCTGATAAATAAGCATTACTTTGATTTATAAATGTGTTTTTTTCCGTTGTATCGGCGATTATAAAATCAAGTTCAGCATCGTCCATAATCAATCTTGTACAGTGTCTTTTATGATCATATGCTCCTCCTTGAGTGAATTTACCGATTATCTTTCTATCGAGATCTTTTGCAACTTTCTTGTCATGGTCATCTCTGCATTTACGTATATTATTATTAATTTTAATAATGTCATCTTCATTGAGATCAGGAAATTCTTTCCTGGCATCATCGATATTAAATCTATTTGGTTCTGGTAACCAAACTTGCTTTTGTAACCGATATGATATAATTGCTTCACTCACCTTCAATAATGTTAAAATTCCAACATCAAGCATATATCGCAATAGTACTATTGGAACCCAACATTTTTCTGAAAAATGTCTTCCAAACCAAGCATAAGTAATCGGATGGAGATTTTCTGTAAACTCGAATGATTCTATATATGCGAATCCGGTTAAGTCAAAATCTGGTAAAAGTCCGTTTATCGCAACTCTGGTCATCTCGTGTGATGGATGTCCGAATCTCTTAAAGTATCTAGAACATTCTCCGTATCCAAGAAAACTTCCAGGATAACACGCTACCATATCAATGGATATAACGTCGTTATACTTGTATTTAGTATTCCATAATCCACCGTGTCCATATTCTATACAACTTTTCTGGACATCTTCAATAAATTCTGATCGTGTCGGTTTCCATAAATTTTTCTCCTGAGCAAAGTGAGCAGCGATTGATGGAACGGTAAAACAATTATTCAGTAATTGTCTAACTTTGACATCGTCAGAAGTATTTTTCATTGCAAGATGTTCCATTTCTTCATGAAGAGATTCTCTACGATAAATATCTCCACCAGGCTGTACAAACTGATCGTAATAATCATATTCTGAACTTTGAAATAACCAAACAGATACAGGGTCACTTTTACTGATATTTCTGATAAAATCAAATATATTACCATCATAAAATTTAACCGTTCTGTCTCGTGGAAATATTGTTACTGCTATAGTCCATGCATGTGCATTATGATCAATGATTGTTATAGGATTACCATTTTTTATATATTTCGGTTTGTACAAAATTTCTCCGGTGAGTGTTTGTACTGCTATTGGAAATCTTAATTTCTTCTCTAGCTCAGCAACATCTTTAATTGATGCTCCAGTATCTTTAACAGCTTCTGCCCACGTATTTATTTTTTTACATTGTAAATCTGTTAAACCATTACCACATATCGTGTTTGTGAAGTGTTCTGTAACTCGTTCAGCTACACAGTTTATTCTTGATTCTGACAGTCTCATCGAATTGAGATCCCCAACGTCAGGTTTATTATTCAGCGGATATATTGCATAGACAACCGCAGTCACAGGGTACCCTTGTTCATAGTACAGTTTGTCAAGACCAGTGAGTACTCCGGGCTTTGATTTATTACTCAAGAGAACAATATTATCTCCCGACTGTATGCGGACTGGATCACGCTTGTCACGAATAATCCAAGTATCGTCATCTGTCCTTACAATAAATTTTATTAAAATAAAATATTTTTGAACATCAAGGTGGTTAATAATTATTCTTCCTCGTTTGTCATTCATTATAGTATCGACAATATTTCCGATCCTGAATGTTGACCACACATGAGCCACACCATCATCACGAAATTCCTTCTTGACTTCACGGATACGTTTGGTTATATCCATATTCATTAAAGCTAGATCTTGCATCAAAGCACTAAATTTATATTCTGATAGTCTGTCAAGATCAAATCTAGGTCTATAAGGATCAACTTTGGATAATTTATTATCCATTATAATTAAGACAAATATTTAAATTGAATTTTAGTATATATATAATGATTCAAACAAAGAATCGATGTATTTGGCTCAAAATTGGATATACTTCTCCTTGTAACAAAGCATGCGTGAATGAATTCTGCTGCTACCATATGCAAAGCGTTAAAAATGGTAGTCTAGGACCAAAACCGTGTGTGCAATGTGGTGTTGGAGTCAGAGGAAA
Organism: Megalonaias nervosa; assembly: GCA_016617855.1. Lineage (NCBI taxonomy): Eukaryota > Metazoa > Mollusca > Bivalvia > Unionida > Unionidae > Megalonaias > Megalonaias nervosa. Next base: position 2,498 of record JAECUM010095867.1, on the reverse strand, counting down.
AACTCACTTATGTGTAAAATGCGGCGGTAAAAAATACAGGGAATTAAAACGATATTATGACAGAAAAAAACAATACTTTGACATTGTCAGGTAAATCTCCTATAAAAACCGTAGAAGATTATCTGGCCAGATTTCAAAACAATGATTTAAACAAATAATATTATATATATAAATGGAGCAAAACGAATTTGTGGCGCATCCAATCATTAAAAATTATGAAGCATCACGAGATGGTGTGATCAGGCACTGTCGATTGAAAAAACCAGTTGGTAGTGTTAATAAATTTGGTTATTTTAAATTCAATACCAGTGGAAATAAAAATTATTTATCACATAGATTCATATTCGAATGTTTTTCTGGGGTCATCGAAGATGGACTTGTAGTTAATCACATTGATGGAAATCCCAAAAATAATCATTTATCTAACCTGCAAGTTATTACACAGAGTCAGAATTCTGCACGTGGAAATACTGGTAAATATCCCAAGATCCCGAGGTCTGTTATATCCATAAATACAGAAACAGGCCAAGAAATAACTTTTCCATCAATAAATGCAGCTGCCAAATATTTTGGTATTTGCATGCCTTCAGTACAATTTGTTGCGAATAAAACATACAAATCTGCATATTCAAAAAAGTACGATCAGCGGATAATATTTGAATATGTCAGATAACTTTGTACTCTTAAAAAAAACCCAGGATAAATAATATTTTTCTTTTAACTGTATAGTTCGACTCTGTCAATTTTGCCAGGGGTTTTGTTTAGCAATCACCACAGTCAAAGGTCCACCTTCACTATCGCTGCTGTCAGTGTCACTTTCACTTTTGACAGAATCAAATAACATAATTTTTCTCAATTGCATTACACGATTGTCCACAATCTTTTTTCTTTCGTACTCGTGAGATAATTCGAATCTAATCTTTTCGATTGAACGTGCAAGAGGTGCAAATAGCTTCACCTGTGTGTCGTTTACCATTGCCAAGGATTCTTACATAGACTGATAAATTAACTTCACGAATCTATAATTGGATGGCAATGTGTATTTATTCTCGAATTTTCGTTGTTGTAATAATTCAAAATAGCACATAATTTTTTGAGGATCAAGATTATCAGATATTTTTACTCCGTCATGTTTTAATTTTTTAATAGCAGAAATAATATCATTAATGTTTTCATGGTTCATTATATAATAAATATTTCTTTAAAATAAAAAAATATTACTAAATCAGATTATAAAAATAGTAGTCCCCATAACCCCATGTGAACCCCTAGATTGCCAAACAACATTCTAGCAGGCTCAGAAGGTCAGAGGGGACTGTTTTGAGGATGATTATGATTATATACATATGATTATGATCATATACATATGATTATATACATATGATTATGATTATATACATATGATTGTATGATTATATACATACGATTATGATTATATACATATGATTGTATGAACATGAATATATACAAATGGTGATGATTTTGATTATATTTTTTGAGGACGGCACAAACATATGATTGTATGAACATGAATATATACAAATGGTGATGATTCTGATTATATTTTTTGAGGACGGCACAAACATATGATTGTATGAACATGAATATATACAAATGGTGATGATTTTGATTATATTTTTTGGCACAAACATATGATTATATGAACATGAATATATACAAATGGTGATGATTTTGATTATATTTTTTGGCACAAACATATGATTGTATGAACATGAATATATATACATATGATTATGATTTTGATTATATTTTTTGCGGACGGCACAAACATATGATCGTATGATTATATATACAATGATGATGACGGGAGAATCCTCGAAATCCGTAACAGATTTTGTTCACTCTCCCCCCATACAAAACCCCGGGGAGTGCAAAAGTACACCCATCACTTGGTGGTATGGTGGGAGAGTGTATTTTGTCTGTTACGGATTTGATTCTCCTGACCCACCCCCCAATTATAAATAGCATCTATCGCCGAATGCAAGATAATATATCTTTAGCATTTTTGGAGACTCGAACATACAGAGAGTCTACACTAGTGGATCCCTACGCAAACGCTTTACCACTCGGCTATCGACCTGTTATATATATTCATAACAGTATATATAACTATTTACACTGCCTCACATGTGATTAACTCTGGACTTGTATTTACTAATAGAATAAAATCACAATTATTGTAAAACTGCAGCGTAGATTTACTTCAATTTATAAACGTACTTCATAAAATACGATAATTCTACACAGTTCAAGAGTACATTCAGATCAATATAACATGCCACACCTGTACATACAGATATATAGCATATCACAGCGTAGTGAATAAAATCAGTTATTGTAGAACTGTAGCATGACTTTATTTCGATTTTCAAACATACTTCACAAAATAATCGCATATTATCCATTTCTATCACAAATTACTGCTCCAGTGGCAGCTAATTGCTTACAGAGAGAGAATTAAATCGCCAAATAATTAA